>JARHVA010011550.1:5000-17500 GCA_037957365.1 Torreya grandis | reverse complement strand
CCTTGTGGAGTAAATTTCATGGCAAAAGTAACTAAGCCAAAGAAAGCCTGAAACAAAAATCTCGACGAAGCCCAGCAAATGCTGCCAAGTGTTGTTTGCCGAGCCCCATTTTACTTTTGTTTTTAAAAGCTGTGGAAGTTGCCATGTGTCCTTTTTAAGATAAGTAAAATACATCACATGTCAACATCCACATGAATATAAAATGAGTTCCAAGTGTATCTATAGTATTTCTAAAAGCTCAGCAGAAGCCACCATGTGTCATCTTCTGTGGGACACTCAAAAGGTATCCAAAGCCTCTACAAGTTAAGCAGATGTTGCCACGTGTCCTCGCCTATTACATAGCAAATGCTGTGATGTGTCACCTATTGAGATCCACAAAAATAAACTAAGGAAAAAATTTGAAAGGTCACTTTAGAGATCAAGCAACCATTGTGGAGGGTAGGTGGGGAGTAAATGAACCAATTCAAAGGCTAAATAGACACAAAGAATTCCTTCAGAAAATTTCTTGTGGCAAAGTTGCAAAGAAATAATTCCTTCGAATAAATTGTCTAGAAGAATTCCTTTAGACCTTTTGTGTGAAGGAAAAGTCCCATGAAATAGAAAATACACCAAGTTGCCACATGTTCCTTGTCAAAGAAGCAAAATGTGCCATGTGTCATCTTTAAAACGAAGTGGAGATCGCCACGTGTCATCTTCTGCAAGAAACTGATATAAGTCCCAAATAATTTCAAAAGAGAAACTAAAGCTCAGTGGAAGCCACCACATGTCAACATCCACAGTTTCTTCTTTTGGTCTCTTTATTATATAAAGATTGTGGCAGGGCTCCCAGTAAGCTACTAAAGTAACTAGAGTGCGACAAGTGTCAGTATTCACATCATGAGTTTCTTACATGTTTCAAAACTTATTTAAATAAATTTCTCTTAGAGTCCCATGGATGCTGCCACATCTCCTCACCTATTTTGCAATGAAATGTGCCACGTGTCAATTGTCAAGCTCAGCGTAAAGCAACCAAAAAATAGAACATCGAATTGAACCAAGGACCTGATTTAATGGCTAAAAGGATGAACGATGAAGAAGGACCATAAATATTCATGTACAAGATATGTTTCTAGAAGTAGATTTCCAGATGGACATTAGAGGATATAAACATTCAATGGCGTGACCCATTTCTCTGCATTGAGAAAAGCAAATGGGCAAATACGCTCGATTCCATCATATCTTCTTGACAAAATTTACTTCTCCCCAGTCTTTCTTGGAGGGCTATAGATTGGAATCTCTCTTTTTGTTTTGGGGGATCTTCTTTTTTATATAAGAAACTAATTTTTTCCCAAATTGAAAGTCACTACTGAGACTTTGAGCTCAGATTATTGATCATATTTTGTTATTGGAATAAGAAAGCAAGTGACTTTTCAAAATTTGTGTTATAATAACTTGGTTGTTGGGGAAATTGTTCTTATGTCTATTTCTTTAATGTGATTTTTGTCCCTTTAATTAAATACGCAAAATTAGTGAAAGTATTCAGGAAGGTGTCCTGAAGCCAACTGTGAAGAGACTTTGTGCTCCCACAATTGCCTTTAGTATGTGTTTATTTTCTATTTTTGTGTAAAGAACCTTGGGATGACTTTATTCCCTCATTGTTCTTCGTATTCCACTCTTTGGCAGTTGAGGTGGAGACTTTGTGCCTCATTTCATCCTGTTGTGTTACTATACCCTGTTACAGTTACTTGTCTTCACTAGAAAGATTCCTTTTGTCTACTGAACAACATTTCTGAAAGAATAGGAGTGTCTTCTATAATTTCATTAAGATTTTTCTTTTGATTCATGCACATCATCTCTAAAAAAAGAGAGATGGATGGTTTATCCTACCCTTGAGTGTTATTTTCTATTTATATATATAAATTATATAGTACTTGCATATCTACAGGGAACCTCCCCTTGATGAGAGGAAAGATTAGTCCCATTTTGATGTGGTAAACCTATACATTTGGTTGACCAATCTTACTTCTATGGTTGATCAGAACTATTTTGTTTATCAGTATGCTGATTGACAAAATATTCACCCAACAATTTTTGGTGACTCCACTAGGGAAGTTATGTGCATTTTGAAGCCTCAAGTTTCAAATTGAAGTAGTCCCTACCCTTATCCATTATGACTCCACTCCATTTTTGTGTCTTACCCATTATTATTATGGCCTTACCATCTCCCTCCACCCTCACACCAACTAGGAAAGAAAGCATAGTTTAAAACCTCAAGCTTTAAGTTGAATCAAGGTCAATTCTTTTCCAATTTTGTTTGACAACCTGGCAGATTCAAGGTATACACGAATCCAAAGGGATAAAGGTATTTTTGATCCTATATTTGAGTTGGTACAACAAAGTAATTTTGATTTTTCTCCTTCACCACCTCCTCTCCAATGAACTAAGAGCTTTCCTCGTACTAAAGTCAGGTCTCCATTACCAAGTGAAGCATCCATTTCTAATATTAATAAAGCTTTGCCAATAATTACCCCTCTGAGATTTGTTATTCCTCTTTTTCATAGTCATACAATGGCAGTTCAAGGCCCTTGGGGTATTTCTTTTGGCCCTCTCAACCTTACTTCACCTTTACATGAGCTCCCACGCAGTTCAAGGAAGAATTTCCCCAAATTCTATGGTGATGGAAGAGTTCATCCTGATGAACACATTTCAGCCTTTAGCATAGCCTGTGGTGTAATTGGAGTGGAATTTGAGGACGTGGTAGTCAGGCTATTTGTAGAAACATTACAAGATGCTACTGCAGATTGGTTTTACCATCTACAAGCTCAGTTAGTAATTGATTGGAACACCCTCAAAGCTAAGTTTGAAGCTGGATTCAATCCTCTAGAAGATGCACATGCCCTTTTGGCTCAATTTATATAGATGAAGAAAGAGCCTCATGAACCAATGAGGGACTTCATAGCCAAGTTTGACAAATTAAGAAATAGGATTATGATAATTGTTCAACCTATAGCTGAGAATCTCAAATGTTTCTTCATTAATTCTTAGTTACCTGAAGTGAGTTTCCTTTTGAGATGTGCTAGTCAAATAGACCTTGTCGCAACTCAAGATTTGGCCACTGAGGTAGAAGATGATCTCATCTTGGTAGGGAAGATAAAAATAGATCCAAATAGAAATAAACCCTCATCATCTTCTAAATATCCATCTACAGGCACCACTAATCCAATGGTTCTAAAGTTGGCAAATGATTAGCTTGCTCTTAAAAAGAAAATGGCATAAGGAATGTCTTATGCTCCTTCATATAGAGATATGCTAACGAGGACATTTCCAAATTATTCATACTAGGGCAATGCTACCAAGAATCAATGATAGCTAAATCATCTTCCTCCCCCACAAGGGAAACCTGCTAGTGAAGCTCCCCCTGCCAATTCAGCAATGGAATATCTTGAAGTAGAATCAAATTTCTCTTTTCAACCTGAATTGAGTCAAGAAAATGATGTTGATCTCCTCATACAAAACTAGGAAGAATTAGCTGGCGACTCCAACATTGGTTTCTTGAACTACTAGGATGAACCCAAAAGTAAAGGAGAAGCTTTTGATGGATCATATGCAATGTTTACCAGGTCTAAGAACTAATCAGCCTAGGAAGCTGATAAAGTAACAGAGGAGCAACCTCAACTAGCAATTTCAATTGATAAACATGGAACCTCTCTACCTTTCCAGCCAAAAGATCCAGTGATCACCAAGAAGGTAAATACATCAATTTCACCTTCACCTTTAATTTCAATTTCACAAATCATTCCTTCCCCCTTTATAAACCAGAAGGTTAAATTACCTTCCTCTATTCCTAGTTTGATCCAGTCATTTGACATAATTGATCATGTCAAGAAAAATAAAATTCAAATGACTGAGTTTGAATATTCCCAATCCAATCCTGAGCAACTGGATAGGTTAGTTGAGTGTTTAAAGAATAAATCCATCCCTGCAGGACAAGAGGCTAATAAGGTAACTCATGATTTTCTAAAGAACATTCATATCCCAAATAATCTTGTCATTACTCCTCTAGCAGCCCCTGGGAAAATAGAACCTTTCTATGTTTCCCTATTGATAAATGGTCACAAGCTGAGTAACTGCATCATAGACTCAGGTGCATTTGACAATTTCATGCCGGCCAAAGTAGCAAAATCTCTTGATCTCACACTGACCAAAAATTTTGGTAGATTTTTCTCCATGGAGAAAAAACAAGTACCTCTGCTAGGACAAATCAAAGATGCTTAATTTGCATTTGTAGCCTTTCCAGACAAAACAATCAAGATGATAGTTTTAGTGGCTGATGTTCCAGCATCCTACGATATTCTACATGGGTGAAATTTATGCAAGGATGTTGGCAAAGAATTGAGCATGGATCTATCTAAAGCAAGGATCCCTATCACAGGTACAATTTAGAAGATGCTTCCTGAAAAGGAATCAAAATATATTGTCACTCAGACATCAGCCCCTGAAGCTCAAATTCTATTTGAGTCTTTAGGCATGGGTAACTATTTCTATCTACAGACGAAGTTCATGAAGCATTTGATAAAGTTATTGAAAGTGTTAATATTGAAATTAGTTCAATTGGAACAACAAAAGAATTGGTAGCTTGTAATACAGATGGAGAAGGATCTTCCCTCTCTAATGAAGGAAAATCTAAAGAAAAATTAGTGTCTGATGAGGCATGGAATCTGGAATTAGATGGCAGCTACTCCTCTACTAGGTTAGGAGATGGGATTGTGTTGATATCTCCTCAAAGAGATATTTTCCCTTACTCCTATAAGTTACAATTTAGCAACACCAATAACACAGCTGAATATGAATCCCTATTGCTTAGATTGAAGCCTGCTGAGACAAAGGTATCAAGCTCCTTCATGCCAAAGGAGATGTTGAACTACTAGTTTATCAGGTGAGAAACATGTACCAAACTAATAATAAAAGATTATGCCACTACCAAAACTTAGTATGGGACCAAATTATAAGCTTTGATGCTTTCAACATCTCTGCCATACCTAGGGATTCTAATGATCGAGCTCACGCACTTGTTGTTTCATCAACTCTCTTAATTCCTCACTCAGACTTCACAAGAAACAAGTACATCATTGAGCTAGTCTTTAGACCAAGTGTTCCTAATAATTCTGATCATTATCAAGTATTCAATGATGACCATCAAATCATTCCCTTCATAAAATGAAACGACAGCTTTGAACAACTACATTTTGAAGGTAGTGAACCTTAGAAGTGTGAACCAGTCCTTGAATTAAGTTAAAATACAAATGAAGAATTCTTAAAACTCAAGGGGAATAAAATTCCCAAAGGCATGGTTTCCCTTGAAAAACTATTTGACAAACATGATAGATTCATCAAACAATAGTAAACAGATTCAAACTTCTCTAAGAGATTTGATCAAATAAATCTGACTACTAAAGAAAATCCTAAAATGTTGAATATTGGTAAGTGCTGCACTCAAGAAGAAAATTTCAAGTTCATTGCTCTACTCTGCCAATATATTGATGTTCTAGTATACTCCTATGATGACCTAAAATCTCTCAAGCCTGATGAAATAAGCCATGACATTCCTCTCAAGGCTGACTCAGTGCCTTATAAGCAAAAATCTAGACAGTACAATCCAAAAATACTAGGTACTATTCTATCTGAGATACAAAAAAATTTAAATGATAGAATCATCTTCCCAACCCATCATTCTACATGGATTGCAAACATAGTGCCTATAAGGAAGAAGAATGGCAAAATTCACATTTGTGTAGATTTCAAGAATTTAAATCAGTCATCCTTAAAGGATAACTATCTTTTGCCAATCATGGATCAAGTACTTCAAATAGTGATAGGCTCAGAAATGTTATCAATGCTAGATGGCTTCTCAAGATACAATCAAGTTGACGTTGGTGAAGCATACCAACATAAGACTGCATTCACCACACCTTGGGGCATGTTTGCATAAAGAAGGATGCTTTTTGGCTTAATAAGTGCTGGCACCACTTTTTAGAGAGTAATGGACCTTGATTTCAAGGATGAGATAGGTAAGTTCATTGTGGTATACCTTGATGACTTGACCATCTTTTCAAATCATCATTTTGATCATATACATCACCTGCAACAAGTGTTGAAGCGCTGCCACCAAAATGGCATTTCTTTGAACCCCAAGAAGTCTATTTTTGGAGTAACAGAGGGGAAACACTTTGAACACATTATGTCCAAAGAAGGCATAAATATTGACTAAGATAGAGTTAAATCTATTCAAGAGCTTACTTTACCTACAAGTCAAAATGTTGTTCACTCTTTCTTTAGAGAGGTGAATTTCTTATGAAGGTTCATCCCTGAGTTTGCTGAGAAGACTCAACACATTATAAACATGATGAAAGATAAATTCACCTTTAGCTGGACTAAAGAAGGTAAGTTAGAATTTGAGGACATCAAGACTACCATTGCCCATGCCCCAAATCTGGTTTGTCTAGACTACAACAAAGAGTTCATCATATACAGTTATGCTTTTGAACACATGCTTTTAGCAATTTTGGTTCAACAAGATAAAGAAGGTATGGAATCTCCCATTTCTTTCATGAGTTACCCTCTCAAAATCCATGAGCTAAAGTATTTGAACATGGAGAAGCATGCTTATGCAGTGGTGAAAGTAGTCAAACATTTTCGTTTCTATATCCTGAATTCACATACTACTACCTTGGTTCCTGACACTACAGTCAAGTCTATATTAACTCAACAAGAGTTTAGGACAAAAAGAGGCAATTGGATTGCAAAGATCTAGGAGTTTGATCTAGACATCAAGCCAACAAATTTGGTAAGGGGAAAAGGCCTATGTCAATTAATTGCTGATAACCAACCAGAAGAAATAAAGCATGAAGAAGCAGAGGTGGAAGACATACCTACAATTCTCTTTGTTTCCACTACCAATGAATGGTATTAAGGTATTGCTCATTTCCTTACTTATGGTGAATGTCTTGCTCATTTATCTTACACAAAAAGGAGGAATATCAAGTTGAAAGCTACCAATTTTGTCCTTTGGGATAATGGCTTGTATAAGAGAAGCTTAGATGGAGTATTCCTTCACTATGTAGACAAAGAGTAGCAAAGCCAACTTTTGAAATCTTTCCAAAATCTAGCCTATGGAGGAAGTTTTTCTGCTTCTGTGACTGTCCAAAAGATTATGTGAGCCAAGTATTACTGGCTAACTCTTTTCGAAGATGCATATAAGTGGGTGAGAAAATGTGAACTCTGCCAGTAATTTGTTGAAAGACCCAAGTTAGCTACCCTGCCTCTCAAGCCAGTGGTCATACAAGAACCATTATAGCAATGGGGAATTGATTTTATCAGAGCTATAAACCCATCTTCAAGTGCTAGACATGATTATGTCCTTACAGAAACTAACTATTTCACCAAGTGGGTAGAAGCAATCCCAACCAAGCATGCTACTTTAGAAGTTGTGTGCAATTTCCTCAAAGAGAATATCATTTCTAGGTTTGGAGTCCCAACCAAGATTTTTACTCACAATGTAACTTGTTTCACTTATCAGGAGATTACACAATTCTATTTTTATTATGGGATACACTCTCCACTCTTCTAATTACTTTTCACAAGGGAATGGACAAGCTGAATCAAGCAATAAGAACCTAATGACTATCATCAAGAAGCTGGCAGATGACAATCAAAGGACATGGCATAAATCATTGGTTGATGCTCTATGGGTAGACAGAATTACACCAAAGAGGGAAAATGGTATGTCTCCTTTCTAACTTATTTATGGTATCAATGTTGAGATACCAATCACCTTAGAATTTCCAGCATTGAAATTGGCTAAGGCAATTGAAGATCAAACATATGAAAGCCCCCTTGATAAGAGAATCATGTTCCTGACTAAGCTGGATGAGCAGAGAACTATGGTGGTAGACCAAATTGCTGCCCATGAAAGTCTAGAAAGAAACTCTTTGACCAGAAGGCAAAAAACTATGATTTTCAAATTGGAGATCAAGTCCTATTGTGGGACAAAAGGAGAGAACCAAAATGGATGCATGGAAAGCTCAACTCCCTTTGGAGAGGCCTATTTATTATTCATTAGCACAATGGTGAAAGTAACTTCCTATTGAAGTATCAATATGGCACACTCTTTTCTCTACCTCATAGTGGGCAACATCTGAAACACTTCAATTCTTGAAGTATCATATCATTTTCATCTGTACATATGTATATTTATATAGTTTTTAGTTCCATTTTGTTTTGTTGGCTTTCATTTTTGACACCTTTCATTTTTGGGTAGCATTACTCCATAGCCCAATGGTACACATGAAGACACTGGAGATTCTAGATTTTACTCCCTTCCATTCTTTTTTACAATTGATAGAATTTCCCCAATTGGAGCTAGCCGTTGTACCCAAAAAATGTCATTCAATTTTTGGACAACATTTAAGCTTTTTGGTCTTGCGAGACCAAAATATCTCTTCCCATTTCAAAAAATTGTTCTAAGCTTTCAAAATTGGGAATTATTTGAGCTTTTGTCATGGTTCAAAGTTCAATCACTTTCGGTTAAATAGCTTTCAGACACTTGTCAAAGAGAAGAAGACTTGAGCCATTGAACCGTTGAACCATTGAACCACTCAGGTTCAAGGTTCAATGGATTCAAAGGTTCAATAGGTTCAAAGGTGGCAGGTTCAACACGGTTTATTTCCAAAAGATTATTTCAAGTGGTTAATAGAAATGAAGGAATGAACCATTGAACCAAAGTTGGTTCAATCGGTCGGTTCAAGTGGTAGGTTTAAAGGAGTGCCCCAAAATTCAAAGATACAAGTGCCCTTGTAGAGGAAATTTTGTGGAAAAAGTAACTAAGTCAAAGAAAGCCCAAAATAGAAAGCCTGATAGAGCCCATCAGATGCTGCCAAGTGTTTTTTGTCGAGCCTCAATTTACTTTTGTTTCTAAAATCTACAAAAGTTGCCACGTGTCCTTTGTAAGACAAGTGAAACAAGCCACATGTCAACATTTGCATGAATCTAAACTAAATTCTAAGTGTATCTATAGTATTTCTAAAATCTCAGTGGAAGCCACCACGTGTCATCTTCTGTGGGACACTCAAAAGGCATCCAAAGCCTCTACAAGTTAAGTGGATGCTACCATGTGTCCTCCCCTGTTACATAGTGAATGCTGCCATGTGTCACCTATTGAGATCCACATAAAATCAAGTAAGGAAAAAACCCAAAAGGTCACTTTAGAGCTCAAGCAACTATTGTAGAGGGCAGGTGGGGAGCAAATAGACTGATTCAAAGGCTGAATAGACACAAAGAATTCCTTCAAAAATTTCCTGTGGAAAAGTTGCAAAGAAACAATTCCTTCAGACAAATTGTCTGAAAGAATTCCTTTAGACCTTTTATCTGAAGGAAAAGTCCCCTAAAATAGAAAACCTGCCATGTTCCTACATGTCCCTTATCAAAGCAGCAGAACGTGCCATGTGTCATCTTTAAAACTTAACAGAGATTCCCACATGTCATCTTATGCAAGAAACTGATATAAGTCCCAAAGACTTTCAAAAGAAAAACTAAATCTCAATGGAAGATACCACGAGTTGACATCCATAGTTTCTTCTTTTGGTCTCTTTATTCAATAAGAATTGTGGTGGGCCCCCCAGTAAGCTACTAAAGTAAGTGGAGCATGACAAATGTCTGTATCTGCGTCTTGAGTTTCTTATAGGTTTCAAAGCTTCTTTCAATAAATGTCTCTCAGAGTCCCATGGATGTTACCACATGTTCTCACCTATTTTGCAATGGAATGTGTCACATTTCAATTGTCAAGCTCAATGTAAAGCAACCAAAAAATAGAACATCGAATTGAACCAAGGACCCGATTTAATGGCTAAAAGGATGAACGATGAAGAAGGACCATAAATATTCATGTACAAGATATGTTTCTAGAAGTAGACTGCCAGATGGACATTAGAGGATATAAACATTCAATGGCGTGACCCATTTCTCTGCATTGAGAAAAGCAAATGGGCAAATACGCTCGATTCCATCATATCTTCTTGACAAAATTTAATGCAACATGATATGTTACTGCTCCCAAGTCTTTCTTGGAGGGCTATATATTAGACTCTCTCTTTTTGTTTTGGGGGATCTTCTTTTTGATATAAGAAACTAATTTCTACCCAAATTGAAAGGCACTACTGAGACTTTGAGCTCAGATTGTTGATCATATTTTGTTATTGGAATAAGAAAGCAAGTGAATTTTTAGACTTTGTGTTGTAATAACTTGGTTGTTATGGAAATTGTTCTTATGTCTATTTCTTTAATGTGATTTCTATCCCTTTAATTAAATAAGCAAAAATAGTGAAAGCATTCAGGAAGGTGTCCTAAAGCCAACTGTGAAGAGACTTTGTGCCCCCACAATTGCCTTCAGTATGTGTTTATTTTCTATTTTTGTGTAAATAACCTTGGGATGACTTTGTGCCCTCATTGTTCTTCTTATTCCACTCTTTGGCAGTTGAGGTGGAGACTTTGTGCCTCATTTCATCCTGCTGTGTTACTATACCCTGTTACAGTTACTAGTCTTCACCATAAAGATTCCTTTTGTCTGTTGAACAAAATTTTTGAAAGGAGAGGAGTGTCTTATATAATTTCATTAGGATTTCTCCTTTGATTCATGCACATCATCTCTACAAAAAGAGATATGGATGGTTTATCCTACCCTTGAGTGTTATTTTCTATTTTTATATATATATATATATATATATTATATAGTACTTGCATATCTATAGGGAACCTCCCCTTGATGAGAGGAAAGATTAGTCCCCTTTTGATGTGGTAAACCTAAACATTTGGCTGACCAATCTTCCTACTATGGTTGATCAGACCTATTTTGTTTATCAGTACACTGATTGACAAAATATTCACCCAACAACATCCATGTTACAAACATCCTAATGATTGGCTATGGAAATATCAAATGTGAGTATGATAGAGTTCATTTTGGTGAATAGTGTAACTGTATTTATGTATTCTATGTTAGGCACATGTGAGAAAACATTGAAACCAACCACACCTTAAAGTTTCCAACAAACCCATATACTACATACTTGGCTTGATATGTCCATTTGCATCAGAACATATTTATTCCCTTAGGAAGTAGTGTCAAATCCAAATTATTATTCTTCATTAATGATTTATACTCCTCAAGAATGGAATAATCCCACTTAATAATACCTAAAGTATCCTAAAATGAATATAGATCTAAGGGAGAGGCATAGAAAACATTTGGACCACTCTAAAACTCTGAACATGTTTGAATGTCGTCCAGAGTATACCCAACCCATGTGTTTACACACTGAACTATATGTTTTAGCTAAGGAGGAATAGAATTGGATGAGGTACATAGAGAAACATCATCCTCCAAAGTGTGTATAGATGTGGATGAATGCATGAGTCTTCATCACTACTCTCACTATCAAAAATAGAATAATTGTCTTAAACTTCCAAAATATGCTGAGGCTGATCTAAATTGGTTGAATTAAATCCAAATGAGTCTAATGAAGTGAGATAAGTGTCATGTGTTGAGTCTAATGAGACTGTCCTAAAATATAACACTTTTCTAGATTGATAACTCGTCTAGTCAAATAAAGAAGGTGGCACCCCTTGACATAATTTGGATAAAATATAAAGATGGAAGTCTTAGTCTAAGGTTTCATAGCCTTAAAATTATTCTTAGTTATATAGGAAATAAATTTAGATATAAAAACTTTGACAATTACAACTGCATGTTTCCTAATATACCAAGCTTCAAAGGAGTTATGCCTTATAAAGGTTTATGATAAACCCTATTCTGAATGTAGAAAGCACAATAGATTACTTCAAGGACATGTTATTACATTATGAAACACAATTTTATTGAGGACTTTGTGGAACTATTAACTACAAATAAATCCCATCTATCATGAAAAACTACTCAAATATATTATTTACATACTCAACCCCATTCTCTGTTTGAAGGGCCTTGATAGATTTCTATGATTTTTCCTCTACAAGAACCTTGATGTCTTCAAGCTTTTTAAAAAAATAATATTTCTAGATAAGGAATTAGACCCATATGTATCTATATAAATTATGAATGAGGGTATGGACGTAGTTATCCTTTGTGAAATATAGACTAGGAAAAGGCCTAAATACATCATTTTGTATTAACTCCAACACTTAAAAATCCCTCCAAGTTTTATCTTTGTCAAATTTCTCTTCAAAATGTTTCTGAAGTCTACAACCCTCATAAAGACCCTTAGAGAAATGAACATAAGGTAAGCCTATGACCATATCATTATTTTTGAGTTATTCTAATTAATGGTAATTAAGGATGCCAAACCACTCATACTAAAGTTTTATAACTGAATCTAAATTAGTCAATAATGCAATCGAAGAAGCGTCAGGTGTAGAATGTGATAACATATATAACCTAGCTTGGTGATGTACCCTACACATTGCCACTATAG
>JARHVA010011549.1:0-46756 GCA_037957365.1 Torreya grandis | reverse complement strand
GAAACAACCAAAACATTAATAATTATGTTAGTTTGTCTCTCCAATACACTCATATCCAAATAAAAATTAATTTATCTAGTTGTGCAAGCATTCAAAAAGTAAAAAGTGAAGGCATCTCAAGCTGACTATCAACAAAAGTAGAATATTGAAACACCAATTGATCTCACTTCTCCAAGTTACAAGGATTATATCACTTATTAATAACTTTATTTCTCTTCAAAATCTATTTTCTTGTTTCACTTTTTGTAATAACTTAAAGTTATTTTTATATTTTACTTTTGTCAATATAAATTATAAAAAATCAAAGTAAAAATATAAATTTTACCTCAAAAGAGTGCTTATGAGGTGTTTATAAGTTAGTTGTTCATTCTAAACCTATATATAGAGGTTATATGCAATGTAAGAATGACTTTTTGAAATTTTAAGTAACTTTTATATAAGAAATTGGAAATAAGTTATCATTGTATAACTTCAAATAATCAATACAATAAATTTTACATGACATTGTTCCACTAAGATATTTTTTTTGAATAGTATACTTATGTGTATTTTATATTTGATTCTTTTTATTTATATTTGTTTTATTAAATTTTGAAAAACTAATGGATTAGTTACCTAAATATGACAAATTGTTATGCAAAATTAGACTACTAAAATAATGCAATAAATGATAAAAACTAATTTGTAACTTACTAAATCTTGAAATTATTTAATCATTTTTGGAAATAAGTATTAAATATATTATAATGATCTAATTATTATTAATATACTTTAAAATTAGGCTTGTTAAATAATTAATATTCATAGTATATTCTGATACAGTGATGAGTTATGTAAATTAGATAAATATAAATAGTATAATACTAAACAATATTTTTCATGGTTAAACACATAAGAGATAGTAATTTAATTTTTGTCTAATGTGTATGTACATATAACTAATAAATGTGTGGAATAATACAATTTAATCTTCATTTGCAATTCCTTAGATTCTAAGTATCATCTCACTAGTCATTTAGACACTACCATAAAAATAGGGACACTAGCATCAATGCTTATGTCCTAAAATTGAATACTTCTATCCAAAATGAAATACAATTCATTTTATTTAAATTCACTCATGCATGCTAGGGCTATCTATCACCTTTCATATTGTACATTGGGTTTGCGTGTATAGGTTCAAGTTATTAGTGTTTTAATAAAGCTTAGATCCTAAAATTATGGAAGGTCACCTTACAAAAATGGGGGTTAGTAGGATTAAGTGAATTAAATATAACTTAAAATACCTATATATCAATGAACAATACCTATATATCCATATTATTTTAATATGGCCTTAGACTGATGTAGTTCCCTCTTATTTTAGCTTGTGTATGAACAATGGTGTAATATGCTATATTCAAGTGCATGTATTATTCTACATTCAAAATTGATAAATAATTATCATAGTTTACTCTTTGGATGCTTTAGATCTACAATAATACTTCTCTTGTGACTAATTTTAAAATAATCAAGAATAGTGCATTTTTTTAAAGCTTGAGATGTTATTTTGCTTTGTAAGTGTTAGATGTGTGCTTGAAAAGTACGTGATGATAATGAATGGTATTTGATTTATATTTATGAAACACATTTTAAAAATTTATCATAGGAGGGTTAATTAAGACAAATGGGTCAACCCATACATGTTGAAGGAGTTGTAAATTTGAGTGTTTTGAGGGTATGGACACTAGAGTTAGATATGAGACACTAGTGTTGATGTTATTGTCCTACTCTGGATAGTAGTGTCTTGGAGAATAGAGAATTTTGAAGCTCTATAACTAATGGTGAAGGATATATATTATGATTTAAGCATATTTTGGAATATAATTGATTTAATTAATTATAGTATTAGGGCCAAATCATAAGAATTTAGGCTAGTGATATGGAAAATGTGAGGATTTTAATAGCATGGGGTTCATAAACTAAAGGAATGAGTTTTGAAGGAAATTACTAGGTTAAAGGAAATGAATGAATACTATGGAGTGTACAACATACCTTTCCTTGACTTTATCCATGTTTGAAAATTTGTATGTGTATAACCTATAACCAAGAGCATATTACATGTTTAATTAGTAAATATGATATGAATAATTGAAATTGTTTGAATTAAAAGAATGAAAGGAAGGAGTAAAACTATGTTTAGATGCAACTATGTTTCTCCTTGCTAGTTTAATTTGGTAATGATGCTTCCTAATTGAAGAATTGGAGAGGGGTTCACAAATGAACCTCGATATGCAAAGATAAGAATTATAGGGTGATCCTACCCCCAATATAGTTTAAGGGTGACTTTTACCAAGGCCATCGAGATCACTAAATATCAATCACACAACTCATGTATAAACATAATCTTTCAAATATAGCTAATCTCACCTAGGTTAAATGTTATAACCATATAAACATGTAAAATAGAAGTAATGTCAAGGGCATCAAGGGAACTGAATATTGATCACACTACTTAAGGGAGCCAATTGTTACAATAGATAAAATATCAAACAATGATTATTGGTAAGGTAAATTCATGAATATTGGTATAATTTGAATAATGTATCTATAATTTGGTGAATTTTCATGGCATATGCACCTATAATGTGTCCAAATATTAATTATCTATCAGAATGTAACCTCTGATATTAAAATTTATATGATATTTGTCACAAATATGAAAAATTATGTGCCAAATGTGTGAAAATCAATGCCAAATGTATAATATTTTATCACGGGTGTATATTTTAATCATGTAAACTATATTAAATTTTTCCAAATATATGTATGTGGAATAACGTCTTTATGACATCCATGAATGACATGACCCCCCTTTTGAGGTTAGGGGAATGTAATGTGATAGTCACCTTGTCTCAAAAGGATAATACAACTATTATATATTTTTATAAATCATGTAGTAAACAATAATATAGTGGTATTATGTCAAAGTATATGTATCATTGAAGCTTATAGTATCAAATCATAACCATCCTTAAGATTCATGATATGGATCATGGCAATGTCTATACGTAACAAGCTTAGCAAAAATCAAGCAAACACATAATATAATTCAATGTCATGTAACGATGGGTTTGAGGATACAAAATATAAGGGGTATGTTCAAATGATGCACACTTAAGGGAAAGACATGTTCAAATGTCTCCACACCAAAGAAACAACACTCACGACACTAGGGCCAACAAATAAGGTACATGTTCAATTTTTTTACAATCCAAACAAGATAAAAAAAAGAAGTAAAGTCAAATTATCCATGTGATAATATGAAATATAATAAACTAGATTAAAACATCATATTAGTCCTTACATACATGTGATATAAAAATATCTTATAAAATAATATATCAAATAAACTGTATATGATAATAACATGAGTGTAGGCACATGTAAGCATTAGTATGTTAAGTTATCAGAAGATAATATAACCTATTTTAATTATGATCAGTAGAAGTAATATTCCCACAATTTAGTGTGTCACATGGGAAGAGGAAATGTGTATCATTTGCCTACTCATGTATTAGGGATCTAGTGTATGATTATATCAAACTCAAGTATTTGTGAAACACATGTGTGTAAATAAATTATATGCCATCTAATAACATAAATTAAAAAATATATTAAAAAGATAGTAACCATGTGAAATGATAATGTTTTTATTGTGTTTTTACTTTATTTGAATGTTTTATTATTTTCTTGAATATGTGATTTTTTAGGGTTTTTAGATATTTGAAGTAAAATAAAAAGGGCTATCTGATTATCCTATTTAAATAATGATCATAGGGTGATCTATAATGATGTTATGGTACAAAAATGAGTCAAATACTTAATTTTATGACTATGCCTCATAGGACTATGTGGTTGTGAATAAGTAGTATAATTTGTAGTGGTTCATGGAACCAATTTTTTAGTTATATATGATTATTTCACTATAATATTCAATATTTTTACCATATATAATTTTTTTTATCTACTCTAAAAAGTTATATGGGTTGTGAAGGAGTAAATTAGGGATTCATGGAGTCTACTATGGATCTATGATGAAACAACATTTCAAGTATTGGTCATCTAGGAATGGGGTTACCTTTTTCTTACTCTTTCACTCATTATTAATCTTAATATGTTTTATGATTAACTATATTGGAAAAAACTTATATTTTTGTATAAAATTTTCATATTTAATTCCTAAAACGATGATTACCTTATTGACATGAATATACTTGAGACATCTATGCACTACAGAAGGAACTAAATGAAGTATATGAATCAAAGGTCATCCCAACAAAATCTCTGAGACTCTTGTATGTAGTATAACTATTTTTTTTTATCACATACTCTAGACCAAGTTATAAAGGTAAATAAATCTCACCAAAATATTTTTTTAGTTATCCCCATAATTCTTTGACTATCATGGTCAAAGGGTATAAATCATTATGTGTATATCCAAAATGTGTGAGTGATATCATAGTACATACATTCTCACTAGAACCATTATCAACCATAACACCATGTATAGGTTTATGATCAATATGTTCTATAATAAATAGTGAATGAAGATCTACATCATCATCCGTAATCTCATTATCATCAAATGAAATAGAATATCGCTAAACCATAGGAGTTATCTACCATGTAAGTATACCAATAATCCCATTTAATGGGTATGCATAATGTGGTGGAGGAGGATATATATTATATGACATTTGAGTTTCCTATGCTTCCTTAGAATGATATTGTAATATATTTTTGAACATATTCTCATTTTCTTTATCATTAGGTTGTGATCATGATTCATTTGAAAGATCATCAAAGGACATTTATTTAATATCAATAATATCTTATATCTTATGTTTCAAATTATAACATATATTTTTTAAATTCCAAACACATTAGTGGTAGTCACAATAAGTGTTTACATCATATATTTTTTGTATAAGTATAATGCTACTAATAACCATAGGAGGATGGATAGATATGAGATGACACTCCACTAGATTATGAAGAAGTTATGCTTGGGATTCAAGGAATCATGTAAATTATCTCTTAGGTGAATTGGATAAGATGAAATTATTATGTTTCCATGACACTATATTAACTATTTGTGTTTCTTATTTGTTATCCTCAGTAGGTTTTACATTATATATTGGTTTTATATGAGACTTTATATATGATGTAGTCAATGTTTTGGTTGCATACTTAAAAAGTTTCAATGTAATAAATAACAGTTATTGATCTCGAATAATATGGAATAAGTCATGAAAATATTATAAATTATTGAAGATAATTTTATCATGTAATGGGGAAATAAAATTTTGCTTAAAGATATCTTGAATATATTTATCTACCATTTAATTTGTCATTTGGTCCAACCTTATATTGTACCTCAAAATATATTCATTGATAGTCTCATTGGTTCCTTGCTTGATCTTTGTAATTTGTGTCCATCAAATATTTTCATTAATGTTGATTGGAAAATGTAATATAAATTGATATTTTAGATGATTGAATTCTCTTACTTATTATATTGGTAGATCATAGAACTATCTCAAAATAAATTCCTTTAGGCTTATTGGAAATAATTTGGTGAAAATTTTATCATTAGAATCATAATCAAGGAATGCTACATTAAAAAGTTGGATGTGTTGCTCAAGATCCACCTTTCCATCATAAAGTGTGAAATTGAGTGCTACAAAACTAGTTGCAAAGGGTGAAAATATATCTCAAGTGAAATAATATTATTCAATTCATTTTGTGAATCAATATCATGAGTTGATTTCATTTTTCTCAAAATTGGTAACCTTATATTCTAAAGTTTTAATAACTTGGAGCAATGCCTCAATAGTAGACCCATTGGGATCAATATTTTCTATTTAAAAAGTCAGTAAAGGGGATGTAAACACCACTTGTGTTGATTTAGGCATTGAAACCAATATTTGAGTTAAAGTATTAATTGTTCCCATGTAGGATATAAAAATAGTTGTTTTATCTTCATGGAACAATGTCTTAAAAACATATCTCATGAACCCACTATATATAGGCATCATTGGTGTGCTCTAGGAAAGGGATGATTGATAGTTATATCTAGTATCTAAAATAATTATATCAATAGATACCTATGGCTGTTAATTATTTTTTCTATATTTTTTAGTTTCTAATATATTATTAAGGATATTTTGAATATCTTCAGGATTTTAATGAATACACTCTTGAAACATTAAAATATATTTAAATTGAGGTATATAATATTGATCATGTTCATTATTATCTTGTGATTCACTATTTTCATGATTAGATTCATCCTCAATGACACTATTTGCAATATTTTTTCACTGTCATTATTGGAAGAATTTGAAAAGGTACTAGCTTGAGATATATTAGGTGGAAAAATATGAATGTCAAGATGATTAATAGGTACACCACCTATTATATCACTTTTAATATGGTTCATGCATATTAATACAATAAATATATGAATAACCACAACAATCTAAAACCCTAGAAGGCATAAAAACCTCAGGCAAGCTATGATTTTCATAATAAGATTTAGAGGTCTAGTTACCCAAATGTTTAATACTTTTTTGAAACAAGGATTAAAGAGAGTATCCTAATAAATTAAGAAGTAAACTACTAAAAAATTAGGCCAATTAAATAATTTAGATTCGTAATATATTATAATACAATGCTAAATTATGGAAATTTGATAAATATATAAAATATAATACTAAATTGTAATTTTTATTCTTAAAAAGATATAATAGATAATACTTAACTTGTTTATTGATTTTTAGGCATGTTTGAATGATATAGATGTGGAAAAATAAATTTTGATACTCAGCTATGATATTTTCATAGTAAGAATATAAAATCATTGGTTACCTAGACATTATCATCAAAATAAGAACACTAGCATCAATGATTTTTTATTGAAAGTGGTGCTTATGTTCATAGTTAAGTATATGTCCTTTTATATAAATTCCACCTACACCTATATCATTCTTTTTCACCTTGAATATTTTAGATTAGGTTCATGCACACAAGTCTTGGATATTCGTATTTTGATCAAAATCTTAGATTCTCCAATTAAGGCATGATGAAAAATATGTTTTAGTGGACTCAAGTGAAGTCAAAATAATCTGAAAGACCCATCTATAAATGAGTGTATGTACTCTAAATAGGGCCTTCAATTGGTTTCATTATCCCCCTTATGTGGTATTATGTGTGAATAATGGTGTAATATGATATATATAAATTTTTGTAGTGATTTATCTTTCAACATGAAAAATACTACTTGTGGGATGCCATTCGATGCTTCAAACCTATAATAATACTCCTATTATGAAACATTTAGAAATATGGAATAATAGGGTAGTTTTATAATCTTAAGAGGATATTTTACTTGGTAAATGTTATATGTGTGATTGAAAAGTACTTGATGGTATTTGAGTTATATTTATACAACACATTTAAAAACAAACTCATGGGATGGTTAATAAAGACAAATATGCTAGCCCATACATGTCAAATTATTTGAAAATTTGAGTGTTTCTAGGGTACAAACACTAGCATCAATGTTAATGTCCTCCTTTGGTTAGTAGTGTCCTAGAGAATAGATAATTATTTAAGCTCTATACCTAACACACACACACACACACACACACACACACACACACACACACACACACACACACACACACACACACACACACACACACACACACACACACACAAGGTTTTAAGCATATTGTGTGGTATAGGTGATATGGGTAATCAAAATATTAGGGTTAAACCATAAGATAATAATTTAGGCACATTGAGATGGTGAGCATGAGTCTTTCGATAGTATGAATGTCATGAACTAAAGAAATGAGTCTTAAGTGATATTTATCAAATATTAAATATTAGTTTATCATATAAAATTCACATTTATCATCTATATAAATATACTAAATATGGAAAGCATAAAAGAGAACACAAAATTAGGTAGAATCCTAAGATGCATATTATTTTCAAAAAATAAACTGATATAGTGACTATGTTGACTAAATGGAGACTTAGAACATGATTTGTTATGGATTCTTTAGAGTAATGTTATAATTGGAAAATAGATTAGTGTGATTTTATCCTTGAATAACATTAGTGTTTAGTTGCTTTAACCTTTTAGGACTTATATGAATGTAAATTTTATATTGTTAAATAGTTGAGTATAGTAAATCAATTTATAAATATGAAATAAATATCGCCATTGATATGTAATATAATTGACTTAATTTGTCCTTTTTAAAAATAGAAATAAAAAATATAAATGATAACTTAGCTATAAAATGATTGAGATAGATGATCTAGAGGCTAAAAATTGAGATAAAGGCTAGTATGAGTGTTGAAAACAAGATCCAAGTGTCAAAATCTTGTTTGAATATTAGTTTATTAATTAGATAGTAGTACCATGAGGCACTAATGTCCCTATTTTGGCTATAGTGTCTATTATGAAAAATTATTTCAAACTTCTAGGTGCACCTGTGTCTAGGTCTGTCAAGCTTGTTCCTACATGCATAAGTTTTAAAACCCTATAGATGACTTATTTTGATTGATTTTTTGATAAAACCCTAATACTCCATTTTTTAAGGCATTTATTTGATACAATTAATATAGTTTGTTGTTAGTGGGGTAGGCTAGACATCCTCAACACTTTGTTGTGATGAGAGTTGCCTACATACCAATACTCTGAAGAGGGATCAAACCTGATTTAGTTCTCCCCACCTAAGTGCTCATGCAAGTGCAAGTGAATATATTATTATTTTTGAATTGAGTTCTTTGAATATTCTTTAGATTTTAAATTTGAGTAATTTGAGCTTAAAAATGCTATATATGGTTATATTAAAAAGTAGGGAAGAATAAGAATTAATAACCTTAATTGTGCACAACGTGTTCTAAGTTTTTATGTGTAATTTGAATATAATTTCCATCTAGTGGTTAGAAGGGTAAAATTCATGTACATATACTCTTTTGGTTCTTGTTTGGGTGTTAAAATAGGTCTATGCCGAACCTAGGTGGTCAAAGATTTGAAAATATATCTATTGGTGGAAAAAGGAGGGAAAGGATAGTAGCACCAAAATTAGGACATTAACACCATGTGGTGTTATTATACCTATTATGGTTTTAATGTCCAAGTGGTATAAACTAAGGAATAAAGGGCCAAGATGTCATAATGAGGGTTTGAGACTATTATATGGATGTCTAGAGATGCCTATGGCTCACATGAAGGCTAAATAAGTGTGAAAACAGGCCCCAAGATGGGTCTAGGGACAAGATAGGATAGGTGGTATCATGTAGCACTCTTAGCAGTCAAGTGTCATTTTTAGGTGATTACATTTACACCCCCTTTATTTTAGAAATTTATGAGAGTTAAATGACTATGATAAAGGAAAATGAAATATACTTGGACTTACCGAAGAGGTGAAACACATGAATGTGGATCAAAATATGTGAGGCATGTTCCATTTCATGTCTTACAAGTGAAACATGCATAGATACATCCTTACTTAAGAGATATCAATATCATATACAAAGTTGAGTAAAGAAGTAAAATTGAGTAAAGAGATAAAATTGATATCATTATTTTGATCAAAATATTAGATCCTCCAATTAGGGCATGATAAAAAATGTGTTTAAGTGGAATCAAGTGAAGTCAAAATAATCTCAAAGACCCATTTATATGAGTGATACATAAATATGTGTATAATCTAAATAGGGCCTTCAATTGGTGTCATTATCCCCCTTATGTGGGATTATGTGTGAACAATGGTGTAATATCCTATATATAAGTTTGTGTAGTGATTTATCTTTCAAAATGAAAAATACTACTTGTGGGATGCCATTTGATGATTTAGACCTATAATAATACTCCTATTATTAATCATCTAGAAATATGGAATAATACGGTAGTTTTGTAATCTTGAGAGGTGATTTTACTTGGTAAATTTTATATGTGTGATTGAAAATTACTTGATGGTAATGTATGGTATTTGACTTATATTTATACTTGTATGGTATTTGACTTGTATGCAGTGTATTAAAGAATAGAGAATTGTTTAAGATCTATAACTGACATTTCAAGATATATGTAAGGTTTTAAGTATATTGTATGGTACAAGTGATATGGGTAATCAAAATATTAGGGTTGGACCATAAGATAATAATTTAAGCACATTGAGATGGTGACTATGAGTGTTTAGATGGTATGAAGGTCATGAACTAAAGAAATGAGTCTTAAGTGATATTTATCAAATATTCAAGACTAATTTATCATATAAAATTCACATTTATTATCTATATAATTATAATGAATATGGAAAGCATTAAAGGAGAACACAAAATTAGGTAGAATCCGAAGAAGCATATTATTTTTGAAAAATAAACTGATAGGGTGACTATGTTTACTAAATGGAGACTTAGAACATGATTTGTTATGGATTATTTAGGGTAATGTTGTAATTGGATAATAGAGTAGTGTGATGTTATCCTTGGATAGCATTGGTGTTTAGTTGTTTTAACCTTTTAAGACTTAGATGAATGTAGATCCTATGTTGTTAAAGAACTAATATAGTAAATCAGGTTATAAATATGCAATAAATATAGCCCTTGATCTATAATATAATTGAATTAATTTGACCTTTTTAAAAATTGAAATAAATAACGTAAAAGATAACTTGGCTATAAAATGAATGAGATTGATGATCTAGAGACTAAAAAGTGAGTTAGAGGCCACTATGCGTGTTGAAAACAATATCCAAGTTAAAAAAATCCATTTTGAATAGTAGTGTCTTACTTGGATAGTAGCACTATGTGGCACTAATGTCACTATTTTGGTTGTAGTGTTCACTATTCAAAATTATTTCAAACTTCTAGGTCCACCTGTGTCTAGGTCGATCAAGCTTGTTCTTACATACACAAGTTTTGAAACCCTGTAGATGACTTGTTTTGACTGATTTTTTTTAGCAAACCCTAATCCTTCATTTTTAAGTCATTTAGTTAATACAAACAATAGAGTGTGTTGTTATTGGGGTAGGATAGACATCCTCAACACTCTATTGTGATGAGAGTTGCCTACACACAAATACTCTAAAGAGGGATCAAACTTCATTTAGTTCTCCCCACCTAAGTGTCCATGCAAATGCAAGTGAATCTAGTATGATTGTTGAATTGAGTGATTTAAATATTCTTGAGATTGAAAATTTGAGTAATTTGAGCTTAAAAATGCTATAGATTGTTGTATGAAAAAATAGGGAAGAATAGGGATTAATAACCTTAATTATGCACAACTTGTTATAAGTTTGTATGTGTAATTTACATCTAATTTCCATCTAGTGGTTAGAAGGATAAAATTCATGTACATATACTATTTTGGTGCTTATATGGGTGTTAAAATAGGTATATTCTGACCCTAGGTGGTCTAATATTTGAAAATATATTCGTTGGTGGAAAAAGGAGGGAAATGATAGTAGCACCAAAAATAGGACATTAATGCCATGTGGTGCTATTGTCCCTATTATGGCGTTAATGTCTAGGTGGTATAAACTAAGGTACAAAGGCCAAGATGTCATAATTAGGGTATAATAATATTATATGGATGCCTAGGGATGCCTATGTCTCACATAAAAGCTAAATAAGTGTGAAAGTAGACCCTAATATGGGTCAAGGGCCAAGCTAGGATAAGTGGTCTCAAGTAGCAGTCTTAGCACTCAAGTGTCATTTTTAGGTGATTACATTTACACCCCCTTTATTAAAGAAATGTAGGAAATAAAAATGACTAAGATAATGGGAAAATAAATGTTTCTAGACTTACCTAAGAGGTGAAAACCATGAATATGGATCTGAGTATGTGAGGCATCTTCCATTGCATGTCTTATAAGTAAAACATGAATAAATTAGTCCTTACTTAAGAGATATAAAAATCAAATGCAAAATTGAGTAAAGAAGTAAAATTGAGTAAAGAGATAAAACTAAACAAAGGGATAGGATAAATTAAAGGAAAGAATTCACCTCATTAGGTACGTGAACTAATGCATAAACCTGGTGATAACCTATATGTGTGTGTGCACGTGTGTGTATATATGAATCAATTAGTGAATAAATTAGACTAAGCTAATGGCTTGATAAATCTCCATGTGTGGGTGGATTAAGAACTCAATTTGGTTTTGACTCCATCATTTACCACCCCTGATTATTGGATCATGACCTATGAATAGCTTGTATTGGACTAATGATGTGTCTAACCCTCTCATGTAGGTGGATAAATAACTCAAGTAGAATATTAATCCATCATTGCATACCAATGTATATTAGATGCATATGAAACTTAAACTACATGATGTAACTTGAAATGTCTAATTGGAGATATATTACTAGATATGTCAACTCTGAGGCCACTCTAGTATATTAAGCTACTCTAGGCAACTCAGGAATGCCAATCACTGTAGATGGAGTAAGGAATGAATCTAGTGTGTAACCTGGAAAATGGTATCTAATTTATATAGAGTATATAATACCATGGAGTTCATCATTCCATTTGATCAATTGGTGTGTAAGTGAGCACAGGGAAATAATGTACCACACATATGCCCCTAATTTTTATATCTAAGCATATGGATTGTGGACTGAGTTGTAATAATATATATTTGAGTATTTGAATTGTAAATGGGAATGGTCATGTTATGAATTATTCCACCAATCTGAGAAAGTTGGTGTGAATATGAGCTAAACTAAGCCAAAATTGGTAAATCTATAACTAAACCTATGCAAACTTGGATTGTACCTACTATACTTTCTTGGCCAATTTGGATTTTTTGAAATTGAGGCTATTGGATAGTAGCATTATATGTTAGATAGTATTACCATGTGGTAATAATATCCTAATTTGGGAACTAATCTTCAACTATTTTAATTTATATGCAACTATATCTAATCTTTGTGTCACTATTTCCCATTGTGTTTACCTGAGTCTAATTTTTGTAATTTCAACCAATGTGCTGAAAATTGTACTCTTGGTGCATTATGATATCTTGAACACTATGACAAAACTTTGTGAATGCCCCCTCTTTTGAGGGGATTTATTTAACCTGTGTAGGAAATATCCTCAAAATAAAAAGATCTATAAAATGTATGTGTTATCTAGATCATATATGATATCTATGCAATAATCTAATATATTGTGCATACATAAAATTATAATGTGAGATAATCTAATTATAAGTTTTTAATGTGTGATATATTTTATGCCTAGCATTCACAAGTCTATCTAGATAGATATAAAAATGTATGTAACAACAAATCTATGTAATAATTAAGCACCTACCTAGGGGGATGGGGCATGATGTCCATTAAGACACCCAATCAGGAAGGGGAGATGAATGAGGTGTCACATGGAATTAAAAAAAACAATGTGTGACAAGTAAGAGTCAAGTGTCATGGCCATGCCACATAGAATAAAACATACATATAACACACATGAGGCACAAAAGTAGTCCAAGAAGCCATAATATATGGGATATGGACACATGTCACTAAATATGAGGAATCAAGACATATAAAGAGATGTTAAAAGTACACATACACCAATAAAACCAAGTTTGATTAGATCCACATAGAAAGGCATGTTAAAATATCTGCATACATTATCAATAAATCACACACAAGGACATGGGCACATCTCCAAAACATACATATAATGAAAATAAGTGGCGTAGAGCCATAGAGAAATGACATATTTAAATGCCCTCAAATAGAAGAAGTAGAGAGATATAATCAAGTATAAAATAAAATATATATAAATAAAAGTATGCATGAACATGTGATACAAATCTATGTAGGATCCAAGATCTACATATGTTGAGTCTAAAGTAGTAGTATCTTGAAAATAATCTGACTAGGTGTAGCATGATCATTATCAAGATACATCAATGGTAAATTGACAATGTATAGTTTATAAAAATGTAAATTCATAATTGAAACTATGTATAGGGTGCCCCCAAATGGGTGAATGTGTCAAATGAATAACCTATGCATCTATCTATATGACCCCAATGGGTAGATAATAAAAAATCTAGATTGGTGTAGTGAACCTGAGTCTTGTAATAATTTGTAAGCACTCAATAAGAAAAAGTGAAGCATTTATGTATGATAAAAATGACTATACTAAGATAGCTAGAATATTTAGTGTTTTTAGATTAAATATTTGAATATTTAATGTTTTTAGATTAAATATCTTAATGTTTTTGTGTTTTGACATATTATACTATTTTTTTATTTTATGTATATAATCTATGTACAAGCAACATGAAAATGAAACTATATACAAGGAGAAATAAATGAGGAAAGTAAGTACAATAAGGGAGGAACAATACTAGCTGATGAGTCTCATGGGAAACTCACTATCAATGTGTCATGTGTCAAATGAAGGAATCATGATTTTGTGTGCTATATGAAAAGGTAGTTATGGTCTTAAAACCTACTATAATAAGTGATATATAGGTGACACTACCTGTGAAGTGGTGCTTGGAATCTATGAAATTGACTATGGTGTACTATGAACTATAGGGGTCTTAAAACCCCATCTGGTAGAAGATGATGTAGTTAACATAGATGCCATATGTTGAGAACTCTAAGAACTCAATAATACTAATTTCAGGATAAAAGGAGTAAAGGGAAGATTTATATAATATATACCATATCTATGATGTAGTAGTCTCTCTAATAATGTCTTTGTGGGAGAGTATGCATATGTGGCAAAATTGTAGTACTATATCTCAGTTGCATTGGTGGCTCCACTTAAATCTATCATGTATTTAGAGTAACTATGGTTGTATTTGTAAATAATAACTAATATGTAATTTACTATGGGATAGGCAAAAAGATACGCATATGAAACATTATCAACTATGATCCCCTGATTTGCATGTATATATTTAAGGCATTTATGTATGGTGGATGAGATGGCTCATAGCTACTATATCCATGGTCTATCCAATAACATTTTTAATGTACATAAAATAGGTACTAATAAGAATCTAGTGATCACATGTGTTGGTCCAACCTATATTGGAAATATAATATCCTTGATGGATCTCTTAACATGTCCGTTGAAACCATGAATAATTGTCTGTAGGAGATATATCCTACTCTAAATACCCCAAACACTATATAAGTGTGATATTTCACATTTTAATACTTGACCCATTTTCAATCACAACACTATAAATAGGATGATGATCTATGTAGGCTTTTACAAAGAGTGCATATAGATCTAAATCATCATCAATAATCTCTTACTTTAAGAAGGTAATTAGTGGTCTAGCTAGAACTATATTATGATACACACCAGTAATATTATTTAGAGGGTGTTTATCCTCTTTAGTATTTTGGTATCATGATATTTGATGCAGAGGCATGGGGAGAAGTTTCTATAATCATCATCATCTGAATTTTAATCCCTAACTGAATATAATCACTAACTCTAACCTGTTCTTGATAGTCTTTGCATCATACTAGTTATCCCCCTCTTTGGACTGTACTTGATGATATTTTTCCTTAGTTTCTAATCCTTAAGATTATTTAGGATTTATTTTTATGATTATACCTATTATATGACCCACCTTCATGCCATATTTCACAACATTCACTCTCTTAATAAACTTGACTTTAAACCTTCACTAGTTGTTCACTAGGCCATCACCTTGGTTTATACGACCAAATCTTCTTTTGGGTTTCAAAGTGCCAAAATTAATGCAAAAATGGGATTAATGAATCATATCTTACTTTTCCATACCCCTATCATGGGTTCTTTCCACACAGTTCACTCTCTATGGCTTGTATAGGCTAGTAGCCCCTTTTAAGTCTTTTCTCTTAAGATAGATAGGTATAAGCACTTTTCCAAAGAATCATTAACTTTATTAGACTTATATTATTCCATTTTATATATTTTTCAAGTTCCAGGACTTAACTCAGCTTTTATATGGCATTTCCTTTGTAAAACCACCCTTCTTTAGGCCTAATTAGACGTATTCCAAACCTTTGATGGTCAAATCCATACCTATAAGGATCATAAAACTATGAAACCACTTCCAATAGTTATATCACATGTAATTATACCATATTACCAAATTTCATCACAAATTGATGGTGGAAACGAATTTTATGCTCAAAACCCTAATTATAGTGCTTCCTAGACCAACACAGGGCTAAGAGCCTTCTAAATCATCTATCTTGAGTTATAAAAAAACATTAAGAGAAAAAAATATATTTTAAAGGCATATTTTAACCTCCTCTACCAAATCTAACAAGTTATTTCCTTCTTCCCATCTTCATTTTCTCATAATAAATCAAAGTATAGGTTACAGGGTCCCAATTTGGACTGTAACAACAAGGTTGGTATGAATTTAAGGGTTTATTTGATACTTATAAAAGGGTTTCCAAATCCCATATTATCCTCTCACATATTATAAAACATAACAACACATTTTTATCCATAATATATCCAATTTACAATAGAAAGACCTTTTCTTATGTGACTGTGTATATCGGGTGTTTTATAGGCCTGTTGATAGGGAGGTTAGTCTATTTAAGTTTCAAGAGTTTCACAATATTAAAAGAGGATATAAAACTATCCTCTCTACGGTAAATATCTACCCTAAACTATAATTTCATTTATTCATATAGTAAAAAAATACAAAAAGTTTTCAACTCTTGTGGCAAGTAATTCTTTCTCTAAAACAGGGTTCACTGTGCTAGTAGGGTTACCTTACTTGACATGAATTTGTTATTTGAAGACTAAGAATTATATGTTTATAAACCATCCATATAATTAAAAATCACTAAAATGTTTTTAAAATTCATATCACAATAATATTATACCCTATTTGCTTACCTTAACACCTTATAACTAACCTTGGACTGTATATGCACAAAATCCTCCTTTAAAGAGACCGTGTGTAAGAATTTTCCAAATCTCTGTCTATTTTTTCTTTGCATGAATAATATTATCACCATAGATATAATTTACAAAAATTTATATCAACATGCTAATGGCCTAGGTCTAAGAAAAAAACACATACTCTCACTCTTTAACTAATATAAAATAAGGCACAAGACATAATTATCTTTACTTTGTAATGTTTTTATAATCATCAAGGGTTTGAATGGAGAGCTTATCACCTTCAATGGCATTCCAAAATGAGTTTTATTTTTCATAATATTTATAAAAATTGTTCAAACCTTCTCCCTTTACTTCAATTTACCATCCTTCCAAATATAATGACACATACACATAATCTTATGCATATATACCTGTATAGCTTTAAGTATCACCTGAGACAAAAGTGAATATACAAGGATCAAACCATAAACTTGAATGGAAAGGAACTACATCAGTAATTTATCTTATTTTTTGAAATAAACTTCACACAAAATATTCCATCAGTGGACATATTCAAATTTCATGAGGATTCTTGAATATTTTTCATTCTCAGACTTCCTCTTCTCCTCTATAGAGGTCTCTCTCTTCACTTATGCCATCTCACTTCTCAAATTACTCTTCCTTGCCATTTTCAATGTAGGATTCTAAGTAATTACCATAAATTACATTTTCATAACTAACCCTCAATGTACAAGGGTGTCTTACATTGTTCTTATGACTTGATATAAGCATTAATCATGAATTACATTATGATCCCTTTTTTTTTCTTGAATGTACCCTTAAATAAAGTTTTCTCATCCAAACACCTCAAACATACAAGATATCCCTCTTAAACTCTTGGAAATATTTTGAATTTTCAAATACTTATTTTTTGAGAGAAAACTCCTATAGCCTAAATAACTTACCCTAATGACTGTTAGGAACCCAAGGAAGCACCATTGATTACCATGTACAAGCAACTTAATATGTGGAATTAAACCAAAATTAACAAGTGACTAGAATTCAGAAATAACACAGAATATGAGAGACAATACACAATTGTATTAATACTCTTCCAAAAACTAATTACAACCAAGAAGATGCCATAGTTCTTCTTCACCTTACAGAGGCTTCCCACACCTCAAGTGTACAGTAATTCACCTTCAAGAGTTCTCTCTCTCCTATGGTCCCAACACACAACTCAAACACAGAGTTGGTGTTCACCTCCAACCAATCAGTATCCACTACTGCCAGTACACCGAGTATACATAGATACTCAATTGAGTACATAACATACTCCAAGTAGATCTCCCATGAACTTGCAACAACCTACAACTCAAATGATCTTACTTATGGAAGGAACTACCTTGCCTTCCTCTTTGCTCTCCAACTGAGTACACACTGTACTCCAAGTAGATCCCACCTGATCTTGCTCCCTATTGTGTTGCTGTCACTTTGATCCTACTGCCACCTACAGATCAACCTGGTTCTGTACACCTGCAAACCTAGACCTCGTACACACATACACCTGTAGATCAATGATCTTACTTACCATGCAAATCTCCTAACCTGGCCTTGCACACTTGTTGACCAAGATCATACATACATGAAGAATCCTTCTGATTCTCCAAACCAACACCCACACTTGGCACTACTGCGGAACTAGGAGGGCTACCCTTTCTCTCTTCACACACAGAAGGAACTGGCCTGCTCAACTCTACTAGCACACTTTACAATACAGCCCATGAGTCTATTATATAGATCCCATGCATACAATAATTAGACATCTAATTAAAATAATTAGATTTGAAGCTTCTAGTCTATAATTGGCTCTTAACATGCAAACACTCAGTTTGTTAACAAACTGTTTGTGCAACTGATAGTTTTAAAACCACACAAGTGACCGATGTCAGTCCCTGTCTGCCTAGAGGTCACCGACATCGACCCCTGTCTTCCTAGAGGTGACCGACGTTGGCCGACTCCTGCTAACATTGATTGCATTCTTGTCCACCACTGGACAACATCAGTCAGCCTAACCGACGTTGGTGACTATGACACTCAACAACCTCCTTCCCTATTTGCATTAGTGAAGCTTTTAGCTCCACAACCTAACAATCTCCCACTTGGAGATAAATAGTTGCACTATACCTATACCTATACCCCATCTAATCTATATCCTAGCTTGTATCCCTATTCAAGCTCAACCTTGAAGGCCACCCACCACAAAACCTGTGGTGCACTTCCTGTCATCCAAGTAACCTACCGCATCTACATATACAAACACATGTAGAAAATAACTTGACCCTCCATAACATGTGCACCTGCTATTGGTCCCTCTCAGACACCTGAGAATCCACTGAACTACCCTCCAATGCTTCTTTCCCAGATCAGCTCCAAACTTTCTGATAGCTCCCACTGCATGGGAAACCCAGGTCCAGTATGCATGTACTTAACCTCATCATGTGAATTAGGACACTGCTCATAGAACTGTCCAACCATTGATGTGCTAACTGGTCTCACACAATCATCTAGAGATAAAATCAACCTATGATCTCCATGTCTCTAGAACACACTTATGCCAAAGAATTTTGCTCCCAAATTCCTCATGACATACCACTGAACTAACTTTACCTTTAGCTCAGCAAAACCCTGTATGTGTAACCTTGCATCAAGAAAACACACAACATACAGTAACAGGATAATGTCGCAACTCATCATCCACATGGTAAAGAAACCACAATAGTTACAATGACATTGACTAAAGCCATGCTTTGTCATCCACTTGTCAAACTTGTACCACTATCCTAGAGCTACCTCAAGACCATAAGACTTGGCCTTCCATCTCACATGTCCATTCACTCTATTCTTCAACTAAGGAATCCATTTGTCTTTTAGTGCTTTCATACCGGCTGACAACCCTACCAAATCTCCTATTTGGTTCTGCATCCTAATCATGCCATGCTCCCACTGTTTCCTAGATCCTTCTTGCTCTACAGTGAGCAATGAGTATAAAGAAGAGGAACAACGAATTTGAGGCTTACTTACCACTTTTAGTGTTCCATATGGACGTTTGAGACTCCTTGACAGCTTGCTATCCACCCAAAATCTATCTCAGTGACCGACCTCGATCACCACATAATCTGCATCCGACTGACGTTGGTTCCCATACGATTATCCTTTCTACCAATGCTAGTTTTTTGATTGACGTCAGTCTTACCTGGTTGCTGACGTCGGTTCCCTAACTGATGCCGGTAGCCACCCTACCCAACACCATCGGTTTTGGTCTACACATGACTGACATTGGCACCTGTCTGTTGGACATTAGTTCCCTCTGACTGATGCCAGTAACTGTGTTTGCCTGTGAGTGATGACTTTTTACCCATGAGCTCTCCATGGATCAAAACCCTGTCTAAACTGCCCTACTCAAAAGTATCCAACCCCATCCACTAAACTTTGTCTGTCATCTCCTCCAAGAACACCAAGGCTTTCTAGTTCTTAAGTCTATCAAACACATCTGTCTTCCACTTAAGAACATGCATCTCCTTCTTACTCATGTGACCAAGCCTACAAAGCCACGTCTTCACAATAGAAGAAGAATTAGTAATATAAGCAAGTAGATAAAGAGTACCTACTTTCTTACCACCAGCTAATTCAAGTGCATCCACTGTGAGAGTTTTTGTGCATCTCTCATCACCCAACTTTTCTGAAGAAATTAGCCACATCTTCAAGTTTGGGACTTGCATGACCTCCTTCAACACCCATGTGTTGGCCACCTACAATTTTAGCTTCACTTCCCCTTTGCCAATTCTTTGGCAAGGCACACCAGCTCCTAAATAAATCTTTCCAAAGTCTCTAAAGACCTTAACATGGAAAAAGACTCTATTTCGAGTTGCATGGAAAGAGGCAACAGAATCTATAAGACAAGATTCTACTTTATCTAAGGAACATCCCAGAGCATCCTATGCAACAACACCTGCAACATCTACTTCTTCAGTTCCTTCATGCTGATCTCCCACCAACCAGCAATATTTCTTTACCTACGCTTTCTTTCCATAACACCGTAATTGACCATTCATGCTTTTCAATTCCTCCATTCTTAGCTTACATTATTCTTCCATTGCTCTACTCCCACTCAATCAAAAACCCTTGAGAGTGACCTATAATCAAACACAAAACCTACTCCCTGCAACCTTAGCTCTGATACCAACTATTAGGAGCCCAAGGAAGCACCATTGATTACCATGTACAAGTAACTTAATATGTGGAATTAAACCAGAAGTAACATGTAACTAGAATTCAAAAATAACACAGAATATGAGAGACAATACACAATTGTATTAATACTTTTCTAAAAAATACTTACAACCAAGAAGATGCCACAATTCTTCTTCACCTTACAGAGGCTTCCCACACCTCAAGTGTATAGTAATTCACCTTTAAGAGTTCTCTCTCTCCTATGGTCCCAACACACAACTCAAACACAGAGTTGGTGTTCACCTCCAACCAGTCAGTATCCACTACTACCAGTACACCGAGTATACACAGATACTCAACCGAGTACACAACATACTCCAAGTAGATCTCCCATGAACTTGTAACAACCTGCAACTCAAATGATCTTACTTATGGAAATAATTACCTTGCCTTCCTCTTTGCTCTCCAACTGAGTACACACTGTACTCCAAGTAGATCCCACCTGATGTTGCTCCCTGTTGTGTTGTTGTCACCTTGATCCTGCTACTACCTACAGATCAACTTGGTTCTACACACTTGCAAACCTAGACCTCGCACACACATACACCTGCAGATCAATGATCTTACTTACCATGCAAATATCCTAACTTGGCGTTGCACACCTACTGACCAAGATCATACATACATGAAGAATCCTTCTGATTCTCCAAACTAGCACCCACACTTGGCACTGTTGTAGAACTAGGAGGGCTACCCTTGCTCTCTTCACACACAGAAGGAACTGGCCTACTCAAATCTACTAGCACACTTTACAATATAGCCCATGAGTCTATTATATAGATCCCATGCATACAATAATTAGACATCTAATTACAATAATTAGATCCGTAGCTTCTAGTCTATAATTGGCTCTTAACATGCAAACACTCGATTCATTAACAAACTGTTCATGCAACTAACAATTTTGAAATCACACAGGTGACTGATGTCAGTCCCTATCTGCCTAGAGGTGACCGACGTCGGCCGACTCCTATCGACGTCGGTTGCATTCCTGTCCACCACTGGCCGACGTCGATCGGCCTAACCACCGCCAGTGATTGTGACACTCAACAACCTCCTTCCCTATTTGCATCAGTGAAGCTTTTAGCTCCACAACCTAACAATGACTCCTGATGTATATTATATTCATAAATGGACCTAATAAGGTCCCACAAACACTTTAAAATCCACTTTGACTAGATTTGACCCCTTTTGACAACAAATCTAAAATAGTGATTTTTGGCATGATACTCCTGCATCATACTCCCTAGGAGGGAAAAAAACTTGAGCCATGTTATTTCTTTCTTTCATTCCCTTTTATCTTGTGAGGCTCTGTCATACTTGTTGGACTATTGTTCTTCTTGTCTGGTTCCTTTTTCCTTACCAAATTCTTGGATTTCTTCCTTGTAGCTTTGTCTAATCTTTGTTCCATGCATTCTCTATCTCCATGAAGTGTTCCAACTATTATAAATCCTTACTTGTTGTACTTTCCTATTGTTCTAATCTACTTTGAATCTTTTCATACTCAACTACAAACAACTTGTGTGCATTTTCTTCCTCATGCTTGCTTCATGGCTTCTTTTCTCATCAATCTCCCTTGTGGCTTTCTTGTCTAGAGATTCTTGCTTCTTGTTCATGATATCATATTTTTTATGGGGATATATTTTCCTCTCATTCATGTCAACCTCCATCCTTTACTTATTTATACCTTCTTTTTCTACCTCTTCTTTCAACTTCTTCACTTTTTGATGTTCTTTCCTCTCAACTTGTTCACTATGCGAGAGAAGCTTCTCTTTCCTTTCTTCCTCACCATAATAAATTGTTATTTGACCAATCATAGCCTTTCCATATCCATTTTTAACAAATAAAAACTCATAATTAGCTTGAACCATTATATAACTAACCTTATTTACTTTCTCACACTCTATTTGCTTGCTTACTTGCTTGCCTGTTTGTACAACTTCTTGTGCTCTTATTTCTTGCTCATTATCTGCTATTTGATTGATATTTATTTTATTTATTCACCTTATTTAAACCTATTGGATGTAATTAACATGTCCTCTAACATACTCAACTCTTATTTGAATTTTAAGGCATCTAACTCTTCATATTCCTCATCAAACCTTGTCTTGCATTGCTCTTCATTATATTGTGTAGTTTATTCTTTATCTTCTTCTTAGAATCCCTCATTAGTGAGAGTCATATCAAATTCCTTTATATGCATACCATTATTCTCTATCACTTCTTGAGTTTATTATTCTCAACTTGCCATGCTACATTCTCATTTATTAATGCAATGGTTTCTATGTAAAAAATATCTTCCTCATTGGAATCAAATGCAAACATATCATCATAAAAAAACATTGGAAAACAAATATTTCAAATACTCATCTTATTTTATGAATTATTTTCCTTGTTCACATGGATATACCTTTATCTTACTTTCTTGGTTTTGCTTGCACCACCTCATTTTCTTGCTTTGTGGGCTTATCATCTCCATCTACCTTCATGTTTGCTTGGAGTACACCTGTAACTTGATTATCTTATACTCTTTTCTTACTTTCTATCACCCAATTTATACCTTGTACCTTCTTAGGTTTCCACTTGAGTCTCATTACATATTTTTCATGCTTTATGGCTTTTTTATCTACCATGTCAACTTAATGTTCTTTTCCATTTGCCCTTTGTTTCCATATTTGTGCTTGTTTTCCAATTGTACTCTTGCTTTATCTAACCTCTTTTTTGAGATTCATATACTTATTCTCATCACTTAATTATTTAAGCCATTTAGGCCACACATATCCTTTCCCTTTTTCTCTTTTTTAGGGCTGTAATCTATCATTCTTTCTCTCAATCTGCATATGAGCTTTTCCTTCTTCATATATGCTATCAATTTCAACATTCAAACACTCATCTACCTCCAATGGAAACTGATACAAGCTTTTTTATTATTCCATAACTTCTTGGGTGATCTTCTTATCTTATTTTGGAACCATATCCTTTGTTTTAGCTACTATACATGGCAATGTGTCATAGAATTCCTATTTCTATGCAATTTCTTCATATGGAATGTATTCATTCTCCATCATCTTATCTTATTCAAGAGATTATTTTTATTTGTCATATTCCTAACACTTCATGGGTGACATTTTTGACCTATTCTTAGTAAAATTTAAGGCCTCATGCTTGGCCTTCATCAATTTGTTCTTCATACCTACAAACACAAACTTAAAAAAAATATTAGCATACAAAACTAGAAACCATATAGTCTCTTTGAATGTCTTTGGCATTGACATTGTGTATATCTTCTTGTATTCATTCTTTTTTTCTCTCCTTGGCACTTCTATCTCTTTCTTGTTCTCCTCAATAAGAACCCTCTTCTCAATATATCTATCTTGATGCTAACTTGGCAACATCTCTCTCATGCCTCTTTGGGCTGCATTCTCTCTATTATTCTTATCTCTTATGACACCTTTCTTGTGAATTATTATTCTCACAAGTGACTCTAATAGCCACTTCACCTTTCTTATCAAATTTTAGCCACTCGATTGGCTTTTTGGTTCTTTTATTAGCTTCACCATGCGCTCTATCTTCTCTATTCCTTGCCCTAATTCTCTTCTTATATCTGCCACTTATCTTTATATATCCATCTCTTCCATTATTATTTTCTTTTATAGGCTTATTTAGACCTTATTCGTATTAGGCCTTCAACCTTGCCTCTTAGTCCTCTTTTGGGAATTTCTTCTTCTTGATTCCTCTCTCTAGGATCTCTTCTTAACCCTCTTGACTCTCTTTTCGAGTCTTCTTTCTTTCCTCTTTTTATTTTTTAGTCTTCTCTTGATTATCTCTTATCCTTCCCAAGGGAATTTTGGGGATATAAATTTCTTATCTTTCTTTATCAACCTTATCCTTCTTTATGTTGACTTTATTAGATTATGCTTGCATTATTTCTCTTCCCTCAAGACCCTGTAAGGTTACTTCTCATGCACACTCATAGCATGTTATCTTTATCTCAAATCAACAATTTGAAAAGAAATCAAAACAATATTAAACCAATCATACATTTCCTTACTCTGATACCAAATGATTTAGAGACATGGGGATAGGTTTCTAAAACCATCATCATCTGACTTCCAACCCCTAACTAAACATAATCGCTAACTCTAACTTGTTCTTGATTATCTTTGCATCATACTAGTTCTCCCCCTCTTTTAAATATAATTGATGATATTATTCCTTATTTTATGATCCTTGGGATTATTTAGTATTTATTGATATGATTATACCTATTATATGACCCACCTTCATACCACATTTCACAACATTCACTCTTTTAACAAACTTGACCTTAAACCTTCACTAGGCCATCAACTTAATTCACATGACCAAATCTTGTTTTGGGTGTCAAATTTAAAACATTAATGCATAAATTATCTTAATGAATCATATATTACCTATCCATACTCATATTATGGGTTCAGTCTACACATTTCACTCTCCATGGCTTGTATAGGCTAGTAGCCCTTTTTGAGTATTTCCTCTTAAGACAGATTGGTATAAGCACTTTTCCCAAGAATTATTAACTTTATTAGACTTATATTATTCCATTTTATCTGTGTAAATTTATATGACTTAAATCCCATTCTATACAACATTTACTTTGTAAAACCACCCTTTTTAGGCCTAATTATACATATTCCAAACTTTTGATGGTCAAATATATACTTGTATAGATCATAAAAATATTAAAAAACCTAAAATAGTTAGATAAAATAGAATTATACCATATTATAAAATATCATCACAAATGGATGGAAACTAATTTTATGCTCAAAAACCTAATTCTAGGGTTTCTTAGACTAGCACAGGGCCAAGAGCCCTCTAAATCCTCTATATTTAGTTATACAAAACATTAAGAGACAAAAATATCTATAAAAGGTATGTTTTAATCTCCTCTAACACCTCCAAAAATTTATTATTTTCTTCCCATCTTCATTTTCTCATAATGAATCAAAGTACAGGTTATAGGGTCCTATTCTGGTCTATAACAGTAGGGTTGTTATGAATTAAAGGGTTTATTTGATAATTATAAAATGGTTTAAAATTACCATAAGCTCCTCTCACTTGTTATCAACCACAAAAACACATTTTGATCCATAATTTATCCACTTTACAATAGAAAGACCTTCTTTTATTATGTGATTATGCATACATGGTGTTGTACAACCCTATTGATAGTGAGGTTAATCTATTCTAGTTTCAAGAGTTTCAAAGTATTAAAAGAGGATATCAAACCATCCTCTCCGAGGTAAATATCCACCCCAAACTACACTTTCATTGATTCATCTGATAAAATAAGACAACATGTTTTCAATTCTCTTGGGTAGTAACTCTTGCTCTTAAATATGGTTCACTATGCTAGTAGGGTTAACTTACTTGATATGATTTTGTTATTTGAAGATTGAGATTTATATGTTTGTAAACCATCCATCTAGTTAAAAATCACTAAAATGTTGTTAAAATTCATATCAAAAGAAGTTTATACCCTATTTGCTTACCTTAACACCTTATAACTAACCTTGGACTTTATATGCACAAAATCCTCCTTCAAAGAGATTGTGTGTTGTAATTATCAAAATATATATCTAGTGTTTATTTGAATGAATAATATTATCACCATATATCTAATTTACCAACCTTTATCTCAACATGATAATGGTCTAGGGTTAAGGAAATAAACACATACTCTCACTCTTTAACTAATACAAAATAGGGCACATGACAGAATTATCTTTACTTTGAAATGTTTCTATAATCATTAATGGTTTGAATGAAGATCTCATCACCTTCAATATCCTTCCAAAATGAGGATTATTGTTCATATTATTTATAACAATTGTTCAAACCTTCTCCCTTGACTGTAATTTTCCATCCTTCCATATCTGCTTACACACACATAATCTTATGCATATAGACTTGTATATATCTAAGTATCAACTAAGAAAAAAGTGATTATACAAAGATAAGACCATAAAATTGAATGGAAAGCAGTTACATCAATCATTTATCTTATTTATTGAATCAACCTTCATACAAAATAGTCCATCAATCGATATATTTAACTTTCATGAGGATTTTTTAATATTTTTCATTCTCAAATTTCCTCTTCTCCTTTATGGAGTGATCTCTCCTTACTTATTCCATATCACTTCTCAAATGACTCTTCCATTCCATTTTCAATGTAGGATTCCAAGTAGTTACCATAACATACATTTTCATAACTAACCCTCAACATACAAGGGTGTCGTACATTATTTGTATGACTTGATATAACCATTACCCATGAATTACATTATTATCCCTTCCTTATAACTTGAATATATCCTTAAACCAAATTTTCTTATCTAAACACCTCAAACATATAAGATATCCCTCTCAGACTCTTTATAACATTTTGAATTTTCAAATACTTATTTTTGTAGGGAAAAATCCTATAGCCTATAAAAATTACCCTAATGACTCCAGATGGATAATATAGACACAAATGGACCTAATAAGGTCCCTTAAACACTTTAACATCCACTTTGACCATATATGACCCCTTTTGACAATAACTCTAAAATAGTGCTTCTTGGCATGAAGCTCTTGTATCACAGGTGGTGGATGTGATTGATATGTTTAATGAACACTTGAAGTGACCCTACCTCATTCATTGTAATTTAGGTGCCTCTATGGGTGTGTCCACATAAATTATGTTGACATCTATCAAATCTTATTTCTTATGTTTTAATGTGATGCATCAGTTTGTTGTATGGCATGGTACTATGTGATATTTACAAAATACATTGGAATCATAGATTTTTGGAAGATATATTGTCATTTAAACCTATTTTATGGAAGGGATAGATATGACATTTCATTCTATGAGCTTCTATAAAACATGTGATAGCAATTCTAGAAGGTTGGTGAAAACTCTCTATGAAGGAACTAATAAAACTAGGTGAAGGGATGGCTCTGAAACTACATCAACTATGGCCTTTGGTTCACTTTTATTTTTAGTGGCCATTAATTTGTATTTAGGTTTACTATAAATATTATTAGTTTATTCTTATCTACTTATATATTTCAATTTAGCCATGTAGATAAGCTTGAATTCTCTTTCTTTCACAGTGTGGCATAAATCTATGATAGTTGGAAATTTATTGAACAAGATAGATTCATGTAGTACTATTAGTATGCTATATTTAAATATGTCTTGGAGCTATACATATACCATGAGGCTAGTCAATTTAGCTAATATAGTCTTATATTGTAAGACATATTTTGAAATAGGCTCATTGTATTTTTTCTTTAGTTGTGCTACTTGAGAAAATGAGATCTTATCACATGTTAATTGAGAAGTGTTCTAAAAACATATATGCTAATATATTAAATGTGGTGATAGATTAATTAGATAGATATAGAACCACTATAAGTCATAATCCTTTAGACTGCATGGAAAAAAATTAGTGATGAGGAAATAATTTGACACATAGTCCAATAATGATGTGTAGAAAGATCAGACATGGTGTTCTATGTTACCCTTATCATCATACAATGTAATCTTAGGTGCCATTAATTTATATGGAAAAGGAGTTGATACTATGTGATATGCCAAAGGTGTATGTAAAATAACACTAGTATCCAAGGCATGTGATGGCCTAATAGTTCTTTTCTCAATATTTAACACCTTAGCCTATAAAGAATGAACATCATGTATAAGGGATTGTAAATTTGGAGAGGAGGAACTAGAAATATGAGGTATAACTTCCACTAATGTTTCTCAAGCTAAAATTTATTCTTGTACAAGCAAAGTTGGCCCCAAAGTAGGTTTAACAATGTTGTTATCCAGGGGAGTAGAAGACTTACCATTATTTGATTTTCATGAATAATATTGAATATACAATTTTTTGGAAACAAAATATTGCAATTTTCTTTTATGAATTTCATCAAATCAGTTATTGAATTATTCCATTGTAGGTTAAGGAGTAGGAAAATAATGATTTTATATTTTGAAATTTTAAATAAATTTAAGCTATAAAAGATTTCAAGAATTAAATACAAAAAAAATATGATATTTTATGACTAATTTTTGAGAAGAGAAAAAAGGGATAAAAACCCTAAGAGCATCTAGGGTTAAGTTTTGAGTATTATTCAAAGTAAATTGGGTTCACCAAAATGTTTTAACCTTCTAAGACTTAGATGAATGTAAATCCTATGTTGTTAAAGAGTCGAGTATAGTAAATCAAAGTATAAATATGAAATAAATATAGGCACTAATCTATAATATAATTGACTTAATATGAGATTTCTAAAAATAGTAATAAATAATGTAAATGAGAGCTTAGCTGGAAAATGACTGAGATAAATTATCTAGAGGCTAAAACTTGAGGTAAAGGCTAGTTTAAGTGTTAAAAATAAGATCCAAGTGTCAAAATGCATTACAAATAGTAGTTTCCTAATTAGACATTAGCACCATGTGGCACTAGTGTCCCTATTTTTGTGGCAGTGTCCTCTATGTAGAAATGTTTTGAGTTTTTAGGTACACCTATGTCTAGGTATATCAATATTGTTCCTTCATGCATAACTTATAGAAACTTGTATATGAATTTTTGACTGATTTTATAAGTAAATATTAATCCCACATGTTTTGAGGGCATCTAGTTGATATAATTAGTAAAGTGTGTTTTTAGTGAGGTAGGTTGGACATCCTCAACACCTCATTGTGATGAGATTTTCCTACATACCAATACTATGAAGAAGTATCAAGCCCGATATAGTTATCCCCACCTAAATGCTAATACAAGTGCAAGTAAAACTAGTAAGATTGTTGACTTGACTACTTTGAATGTACTTGAGACTATAAATCAAAGTAATTTGAGATGATGAATGATGTAGATGGTTATATGTAAAAGTAGGCAAAATAGGGATGGACAACCTTAATTGTGCACAACTTGTTCTGAGTTCATATGTGTAAATTAAATCTAATTTCCATCTAGTGGTTATAGGGCTAAAATCATGTATATAGATTGTTCTAGTGTTTACACAGTTATTAAAATAGGTATAGGATGACCCTAGGTGGTCTAAGATTTGAAAATATATATGTTGGTGGAATAAGGAGGGAAATGACAAAAATGCCAAAATTGGGACACTAGCACCATATGGCACAACTATCCCTATTATGGTGCGAGTGTCTAAGAGGTATAAGTTGAGGCATGAAGGGCCAAGATGTCATAATGTAGGTCTTAGACTACTATATGGATGTCTAAGGATAGTTTATGCCTGCATGAAGGATGGATAACTATGAAAATATGCACTAAGATAGGTCTAGAGCTAAGCTAGGGATATATGTTTCGAATAGCACTCTTAGAACTAAAGTGTCATTTTAGGTGATTACACTAGTATATGAAAAGGATTTGATATTTTGGGGTTAGATTCACCTTTACCGATTTAATGTATGAAATGTGAAGTACCCTTTTATTTTATGATAAAACTAATGTATGTCTTCTCATTTACTCTAAACCATAGCTTAATAGATCATGAAAATAAATGCAATCATGAGGTAAAAATAAGTTAATGGCTAAAGTTTTGCTTGACCTCAAAAAAACATTTTTTAAGTGTTTCTTATATACAAATCATATGAAGAGGGATCAAAATCCATGGAGTTATCCCATGATACAATGGTGTGTGTGAAATATTTACTCAAAATCCTAGATGTTGATGCAATCCTGGTGTGATTAAGTGATTCAAACATGATTTGTGAAATTGAAAGTGTATAAATAATTTAGATAAAGTATTTTAGGACTATGTATAATCATAACTAGGAGAAATATGGAATTTAATCTCAATGTGCAATTATAATTCTAAATTTTCAATGTGAAAGAATCTTGTGTTGAAAATGGTTTGAAATGTTGCTTTATAGTGGTATTTTGGGAATTCCTTTAAATGGGGATTAATAAACTTGTGGTATAATGATTCCATACATTTGAGTTTTATAAAATTTAAATTATATTTTAGGAATAATAAAAATTGTGAATTCAAACAAGAAACTAGTGTCACTATTGTCTAATTAAGGTGTTTTTTGTCTTAGGGGCATAAATAATTGCTTTAGTTATTAGGAATAGTCTGAGTGTTAGCTTAGAATAATTTTTAGGTAATAAATATACACTCTATAGTAATTTGGGTTTATTGTAAGGATGGGTCATCATATAAAAAGTGAAGGAAAATGATCAAAAGGCCCTAGGATAAAGCATGAGTTCAGTGTGTCAAAATAATAGTCATAATTGCATTATTTTAGCTTAAATGTTAATTATGTGTCTAAATTTATCTCCATTTTATTATAGTAATGAAAAAAATTAAAATATTATAGTAAAATTAAAAGTGTGTCCTTGAACATACCTATAATTTTTAGTCATTAATGTAGGACACAAAATTGAACTATGCTTAATGCTAACCTAGAATGAAACATGTATAAAAGTAGTCTTTAATTAGGATGAAAACTAAGAAGTAAAAGAAAAAATATATATAACTAATAATAAGGAATGCATACACTTGATTTTTTATATGAAGTGTTATGTTTTCTAGTGAAAAAACATGTGACTAGGTAGGGTTGGACCCTTGGATATTTCATTTTCATTGAAAATATTGGATTGAAGTATTTGTGCCCTAATCCTCATTAATTAGGAGAGTGTGATTAAAAAATCAATGTGTGATTGAATCCATCATTTTATACCCAAATTAATGAAGTATTTTTGAATCCATATATGAATTATAGGATTTATTTTTTGTGAAATAATTAGTGCATAACATGTGTATAATGGTGAACCAATTGCTACATATAGAATAAGGCTCATTTCTGATGCAAAACTAGCACAAATATGGTGAAAAAAGTTAGTATAATCTAGGTATGGTGTTTCCATCATAAATAATGAAAATAATTTCAATTCTAATTAAAAAATTATTGCAAAAAATAGTAAGGAGGAAGTCATATGCCACACATATACCCTCAATATGATATTTTGAGGTATATATATTTTGAGATTGAGTAATAACAATTGAGATTAAAATCAAACCCTATTTTCATCCTAGAAAACATGCCATGCATGATGTCCCCAACTAAGAAAATATGAAACAAACTTGAGTGCTTTATGGAAATTGAGAGTGAAATACCTATTGAAAAATAAATTTTACTACCTAAAACTGAGAAATCACATATGTGACCATTTTTTGGGTACTGGGACAATAATGACCTATTTGGAGAACATTGGCTTCACTCTTATCCAAATTGAGTTATCATGTATAAAATATATATTTGAGTGATATTTAGATGTATTATGTGAACCAATATGTGAGGTTTACAAATTCAACATTTGCACTATATTTTAGGCGCATAGTCTCTAAGAAAGTTCATTATGTATGCTCCCTCTTTTGAGGTGATTTTTTGATATTTCAAAATAAAATAAATCAAAATAAATATTTATGAAAAAATGTTATGTAAAATATGTAAATCTAAGTAGTATTGATAACATTGAGGGGGATGTCATCATCATTTCATGCATAAATTGAGGAAAAGAGTAATTTTATATGCATGTAGAAATGAATATACATAGTGAGAATCTCAATATAGATGTTAAAAATTAGGAAAGAAGATAAGTGATCTAAAATGAGTACCTAAATATGAATATAAATAATTGGGGAGAGATGCATGAAATCCATCATGGAATCAAAAACTTGGAGGATACATGATATCCATCATATAATTGAAAAACTAAGAAAACTAATCAAACAAGTGTCATGGCCATGACACACACAAATAAAGAGTACACGAAAAGAATACAAAATACACAAGAGAAGGATAAGGGGATATAAACAAGGGACATGTTCAAATGTAACTCACATTCATATGCACATACAACATAGGCTTTCATAAAAACACTTAAATGTACACAAGGCAAACAAATAATACACATAAGACATGAAGAAAGAACACAAATAAGAAAAACATTCATGAATACATGTATTTGGTCAACATAAGCAATCGGTAACAAAAGTATATTAAGTAACTTATCTAAAAAATAAGATAAAAATATGTTGTTAATTTAAAAATATAATAGATGTTATAAGATAAATCCAAATAAGATAAAGCCAAATAAGAATATAATTAGTGAATAAGATGCCCCCAGTGAGCTTACTTATGCATAAACAAGTTATAATATGCATGTGTCTAGTTTGAATATTAAAATAGTTTCCTATTATCATTGGGACAAGAGAAAAGGAATAATATAATAACATGGTATGCTTCTATTTGAATAATATGTTCTTATTTGAATGTAGTTTCTAAGTTGTAATTGGGTCTGGTAATGGTATCATGTATGATTTTCAATCACTCATGTACATTTGTGAAGCATATATGATATAAAAATAGATAGAAATAAGTACTAAATAACTATGTAAAAACTAATTTATTTATGTGAAATAATGTAAGCATGCATAGGTATTCATTTTGAAATTTTCTAGAATATTTGAATTTTTTGTATTTTATGTGTGTATATGAGAGAGTGTATGCGTGTGCACTAATGCATGTGTAAATAAAATAATGTTTTAGATTTTAACATGTTTATGTATAGAACCACTGTATATTCATAATATTCATTATATTCTAACCACTTTACCTTTAAGTGAGACTAGATGATAAACTTCTGCACTTATATTTCAATAACAAAATATGGCCCCAACAAATTTGACTTGAAATTTCCTTTGGTTCTCTCTTATTAATTAAAATTATTTAGATTTTAGTTTAATACAAAGTCACCTAATTCAATTTATCTATTATGAATTTTTTGGGTATAAACCTTCATAATGCAACACTAATATACCCTGATATGTTCTGTTACATGTGTGCATGTACAATTAAAATTTTGTAACTTGTGTAGACATTTTTATATTTACTGATCATCTATGATAATCCCTTTTAGGGGTACATGTAATGATGTAATTTCTAATTATAATGGGATAAATTATTTTATACCATAAACCAATGGAATATGGATTTGCCCATGTAGGTGTTTAAATGCTTGTGTGGTAAGCCCATAATGCATATACTATCTGGTTATGCCAATCATCACCAAATTTGGTGATTTTTTTGATTAAAATGTTATTTATATTATTATTTCTAGCTTCTATTTATGCATTTCCCTGAGGGTAATTTTTGTCACTCAATTTTTCACACTTGGAGGGGTAGTTCAATCATTCTCTAGATTGAGTGGAGTATGTGATTAATTATAGGGTTCTGGGTTCCCTATAGTAGAGTTAAACCTCTAGATTGAAGGTCTAGCTCCCTTGGTTTGTCTATTGAATCTCATCAATTAAACTACTAGCTCATCTGGATGAAAAGGGAAAGAGAGAGAATAAATTAAATCTATCCTAATAAGGTGATGCACCGATTGTAGCTTGACCAGTACCAACCAAATATAGTACACTTCAAATAAAAGCCTAATCTGAATATACACTAATCCAAATCTTCCCCTTACATTAGTATTTCTCATGGAAGTTTATGAAGGGATCTTAATCTAGGAGGACTAAAAACAAGCTCATGACTTGAGACTAGTGAAGATACAACTGACTAAAACTCATGAAACACTTCATTACAACACTTTAAAAGACCTAATACATACTTTCAAAGCTAAATATGGATACAAGTAAGGACAACAAGCTAAGGAAGAGAAACTACCACTTAGAAACACAAACAAACTTAACATACACATTGGAAATAACTCATGGAGAAGGTAAATTAGATCATTATTTATTTCTTAAATGATTTAAATGAGCATGGCTTCACCATACTTAGGTGGAGGATACAAAACTTAGCCAAAGTGGTTCAATATATAGCACAAGTGAGAGAAGAGAATCAGGGTGTAGGAGAGAGAGAGTGGACAAGTGTCAATATGAGTTATAACAAGAAGAGTAACTAGGGAATAACTTCAATAGGTATAAAGTTCCATGTGTATCTCCCCTTCAGATTATTTGACTCTCCAAGAGGCATGGGAGTTGAAATGCTTGCTTGGCACCTTGAGTAACTTCTTGAAACTCCCCTTGCTCTTGACATATTAAAAGACAAGTGGCCTTATTGATCACAAAATAAGTTTCTCTTAAACATTTTATCTTTTCTTAACACCTCTTAGCTAACTCAAATAAGTTCTCCTTTATACATCACCTCTTTCTCTTATAAGGTGTTTAGAGGACTCTTCATCTCCTTAGGCCTATTTTTCACACAAGTGACAAAACTTGGTTTTAGTTAATTTAGATCATAAAAACTTCATGGATAGTCTATTAATACCATATTGGACCTTATAAAATCCATTTTAAGCCTAAAACTAGACTAAACAAGGTGTTCTCTACTAAAAGCCCGAAATATGCCTCATTCCTTGTAGCCTTAAAATGATGAAGAGCTCATTGTGTGGAACAAAGTACACAATTTATTGATAAAATTATGGAATATTAAAGTACCCAATATGTATTTATATCTCTTAGTTCAATTTCATGCTCTAAGAGTGAGTGGAGATGTCCTTTTCTACCCTTTCTCTCGCCTAACTAGGCCTGAATTAGGCCTCCATACTAAGAGAGTGAAAAATGATTCTACAGGCTCCCCACACATGATAAAACCCCAAAAAATGTGTGATTCATATATAAAATATCCTACCTTACCTCCATTCCAAATTTTAAATTTTGACTCATTGTACAGCCCTACAAAATAGCAAAAATTAGTCATTTGATCCCTAAGTCATATAGTTTGGTACAATACTATACCAAATACTAGAATGGGTGGATAATAATGGGAGTATTGAAAATTTTATGAGAGGTTTATAAGTTTTTTTGATGCATCTAGAGGCATGAAAGTGGATTTCTCTCTCATCAGGTCCTTATGGCTCTCCTAGGTAGCCTGAGAGTGACTTAGGTTCTTAAGGATGATTCATAAATCTAGATGTATGAATCCTCTAAAAAATTACACAAAATGGAATTGAATTATGGTATTAAAATTTCCCTAGGATATCAAAATACCATGCAACATGTGTGATCTATACCAAGAAAAAGAATATAACCTTTCAAGTTGAAACTGGGCATTCTATGAAGTCTAAGAGAAAATTGAGTTGGTGAGAGGTATCTTGAAGTTGTTCTAAGTTAAAATGACCTTAATAAGGTTTTTTATACCTCAATTTACTTTTTCCAATGTTTTTACAACTTAATTATTCCACAAAACTCTCTACATCCTCATGTTCTCTAAACCTATGGTTATTATGCCAAGTTAACTAGGTGACCTTAGTTGACTGTCATGCCCTGTTTCTCTCTTTTTCGGATATCTAAGCATCATGAAATGGTTTTATGTTCCTTAAACATATTCTCAAGGAATAAATGGTATATACAAGATCCAAATCACTTGACTATATTCTCTTTAAGGCTACCAAGTAGGTATGTCAACATAAATAGGCCTATACAGGGTCTAAACAGGGTTGTCATGACTATGTGATTCCTTGTTGATTTTGAGCCTCTCATGGAAAAATTATCACAATAAATCACTCACCTTATAAATTCATTAAGAAATTTCAAACAAAAAAACATATGAGTACATTTAGTCCTTTAGACTATGTGTTTCAAGATTGAGCAAGCAAACTTATGTTTGGTCTATGTATGTCTAATATGGACTTGTGGCCTTGTTTAGTCTCTTCTTATCCCCAAAATATTTATATTCCTATCTAAACTCCCACACATTCATATACCAATATCATTATTTTTATATACCTTTAGTTTCTAGACAAACCTAGGGTGATTATGTATATGTAAGGTGACTATGTGACCCCTATTTTTGTCCTTAAACTCTTGATCTAGAACTCTTGTGACCTCACTTGGTAAACATGAGTCCTATCTTATAAACATGAAATACTCATGCAAATTATTATATCTTGTTTCCAATTCTTCAACTCTCCAAATTGACTTATAGGTTTATGACTGCTTGCATGTAGTCATTTGAGATGGTCTATAGATTTTGGTGTTCTAAGAGTGCTATTTAAAAAATTGAAATCCATAAAATTCTTTATGATATTGATGGAATAAATACCTCATTTATATCCCTATTTTTATATAAATATTTCCACTATCCAAGACAACTCTTCTCAACTGGCAAACATGTGTGTATATTTAGAATAGTTTGCCAACTGAGGGTTTTAGAGTCCTTATTAAAACATGAAACTCTCAAACTCTTGAAATAACATTGAGATAGATAAGGAACTTCCTCAAATCCATTGAAACCTCATAACTTCACCATTATACTATCTCAATATCAATTATCTAATAAGTTGGCTACAGGTCTATCTTAGAGAGGACTGAGCATGTTTTAGGTTTTGGGACCACCTTGTCATTCACTAAGAAATTTCAAGGTTTTACCTATGTTCTTAAAATATTGGAAACATACTTCAAATTATCTAACCATCTCACTATATTCCAAATCCTCAATGTTCAAGACAAACATCTAAGTGCAAAGCTATAGGTAGTTGTTGAAGGGATGTGATTATGTGCAAGGATTTCTAGACCTCCAAGATTAAAACTCAAACACTTAAAATATTTTTCTCTACCATGGTTGATGTTATGATCCCTTTCTAGTTTCTTGAAATAAAACTCCAAATACCATCAACACCTTTATCAAGGCAAACTTGTACCTGCCTATAGGTCTGTTAGGAGGGGGTCTACTCATAAATATTTGAAGTTGACCTTTTTAAATAGGTCATGACACTTTATTAATGATTAATATTCATTAAGATAATTCACTCTCATTTCTCTCAAGTCTATATATCACTTTTGAGACTACTTCAACACTTGTATTCACTATTTATACACAAAATCCTATAGGTGTATTTTAAGAACAGTCAGCTTGGTCTTCAACTTCTTGACTATTTATGCTTGGAGGTCCTTATCAGTCTGTACCTCTTCCATCCTGAATCATAACCATACTCCATTGTTAGGCAACCTTCATAAAACATTAACAAGGTGATATTCCATTAAAGTTGTAGACATATAGGTGGTAGGTGATGAGGACTACAATACTATTTTGGAGTTTTGAGAAGTGTAGCATGGTCACTATTATGATTTATAAATCATTTCCTTAGTTTTATCAGAATGTATAATCATGAAAACACAACCTCAAATTATCTTAAAATACATACAAACTACTCAAAATAATTGATTTACAGACATAGAGAACATAGATTCCACAAAAGGTGATTGAAGAAGTGGCCTTTTGGGACTTTTAAATAATACTCAATTGATTAAAAAACAACTAATCATCTCAAATGACTCATAAGAGAGAATTTTCATGCAAAAATGACATCCAAATATGATAACATGATGAATAAACATCTATGATACATCTAAATATATATAATAAGCTACTCTAAGTAGTTTTATGTAGCCAAGAATTCATAATTTGTTCTGGAGTTGCTCTAAACTCAGCTTATGGCGTTTTGAGCTCTCAAAAATTACTCTGGGATATTATCCATTTTTAATAAATATAATATCACAAATCTAATGAATAATGTCACAAATTTTAAGATAATAGGGGTCAAAAACTTTTTCCAAAATATTAGCCCACAAATCTACTTGTACGTGTAGCAGCTGCTTGAAATCTACCTTCACTAGCTTATGAAGGGGAGGATGAGAAATAGAAGGATATGTATATGGATATGGAGATTTAAACTTATTCCAAATATATTTTATGAAATTTATAATTCCAAAGTATGTTTATATTCTATTTTCTCTTGAAAGTGACTTCAAGAGTATGTACAACTTCTTCTAACTCCTCAAACTAGCGTTGAAATCCAAGAATATGACTTTGATATGACTTGATGAAAGGTGTTAAAGTTTTGTAACTAATATAAGGATATTTTAATGTGTATGGTATGAATTTTTAAATTAGGTAATTTTTACATACACTTGAGTTAGCCAAAAATTACATTTTTATGCATTTTCAACACCTTAGAGGTAGCAAATGAACTTCAAACTTTCCAAAACTTAAAAAGATGCTAAGACAAAGTGATTAATAAATTAAATGACATTAAATAACTCTATAATTCCATATTACATAAATTTACCATGAATTATTTCCTCGTGACTTGCTTAGACTACAATATGACCAAAATATGACTTTACCATAATCTTCAAACTAACCTTAAATGATGATAACAAGGCTAAATAAAGACTTATAGGGACCATATAAGCATGATATGAACACATGAATAGACCATGACAAGTTTAAATTTTAAAGGGATGGCCAATTTTGACTTGGGGTCAAAATTGGTCAACATTAATAACGAGTATAAAATGTGTGTCTAATATTATATTAAATGCAAAATTATTTGACTATTTTATTTTTGAAAGATGAGCCATTATATTAAATAATATCCAAAGGAAAACCCAAGTAGGAAATGATGTTTGTCATAAAAATTTGACAAATATCCTTTGATGTAGTAGATTATAAGGGCATAAATTCTACCCATTTGGTGAAATATTTTGTAGTTGTTATTATGAATTTAGGCCCACCTACTAGTTTTAGATTTATTTTATCAATCAAGTAATACCCCCAAATCATTAATGGCCAGGTTGAAATACTAAGTTACAATTCATTTTAAGGAACATGGTTTAGATTACAGTGTCATTGAAATTTACTACATAACTTAGCATATTTATGACATTCCTATACCATGGTAGGCCAATAGTACCCTTATCAAATTAATTTTTGTGACATTGCCTTTGCATTGAAGTGGCCACCACATTAATTTTAATGTACACATTGTATGGATACTTTAGCCTCTTTGGTGCTTAGACATTGAAGTAACTATCCTTTAAATGATCACTTAAAAAAATCTCCTCCAATTATTACATACGAGAGTGTACCTCTTTGTAATATGTGCTTGTCATTTCTAGTGAAAGTATATCATGGAATTGAATTATTTAAGTAGTTTTACATGGTTAAAACACTAAAGAATGATAAAAATTATAAATCTATATCTATAATTGATGGGATTTTTATGCATCATATAATGAAGATTTATTGGTCATTGTTTATGTCAATTTATATTAAGGATGCAACACTAGACATTGCATATGAATGATGGTTATCCTTTCATGGAATATTTTTAATTGAATTTTGTTAGAATGTGTGTGAAAAAATTGTACCATATTTATGTATGGAGTTATTTGATCTTCTTTTTTCTAATAAGCATATATGACTTGATTCCCAACCAAGTTAGAACCCCCATATATCTTTATGGATCTTATGTTTAAAGTCTGAGCAAAGTGTAAATCATAATTGAATTCCTTATATTATTTTATATTATTATTTCATAAAAACCTTAATTGGTATGTTGATGGCATGGGATCTCCCTATTGTGTAATAAAGACAATTTCTATACCAACACTAGATGTGCATTTTTTACCTTCGCAGAACATTGTCCATGTGCCCTTAGTAATATTGTATGTTGAGAAATCATCTCTAAATGTATATTTTAAGGGGATTTGTATTTTATAGTGAAGTGATCACTAGTTGATATATTATAACTTGACAACATTATATTCAATTTTGAATTATGATATATAAATAAATTTCCATGAGTAAAATTACCCACTTTCTAATATGTCCTGATAAATGAGGTTTCAACATAATAAAATTCAATGGATCAACCATGTTAATAACTTGAGTTTCATTATTAATAATATAGTGTCAAAGTTTTTTCATGGTGAATACTAGTTTCAAACATAAAATTATAATTAAAATATAAGTGTGTTCATAATAAACAATCATGTGCCTAATATAATATATGGATATTTATTTGTGATCATCATCATATTATGAAAGTAAATTCCCATACGTGTGATTTATGGTATAGATGCATAAAATTTTGGGTCTATCTAGTATTAGAGATATGAGAATAGGTGGATTTAACATGTATTTTTTAGTAACTCAAATCTCTCTTAGAATGTTGTCCCATATCCTTTTTAATTAACCTTGTAAACTATTGTGTCTTATCTACGAGTTGAGTAATAAAGTGGCATATTTCCTAATTTTTTTTATAAATAACATAATTATTTTAACCCTTGGGGTGGACCCATATCAATAATAGCTTTGAAATTTTTGGGATAAATCTTGATACATTATTGGGAGATAATAAAACCAAATAATTTGATTTATGCTACACTAAAACATCTTTTTTAAAAATTAGTAGAACATTAAAGTATCGCAATATTTCAAATATTTGACATAAATCAATTGTATGATCTTGTCTATGTTTGCACTTTTCTAGTAAATCATCCACATAATCCTCTATTGTCTTTTGGATGAGGTCATGAAAAATATGTGTCATGTCCCATTGGTATGTATCTCCTAAATTTTTTAACCCAAAGGGAATTACTATGTAACAAAAGATGCCCCATGGTGTAATGAATGATGTTTTATCTTAATATTCCTTATAAATTTTGATTTGGTAATAGCTGATGAATCCATGAATGATTTATATCATATCAGCTCTAGTAGTGGAATCCATAATCTTATCTATGTTGGTTAGTGGGAAGTAATATTTAGGGCATGCCTTATTTAAAACTATGGAGTCTGAACAACATTATATTTTCCCATTAGGATTTATTTATATAACTCTATTAGATACCCATCTAGGTAGGCTACATGTTGAATAAATCTTGCATAAATTCATTGTTGAATCTCTTCATTAACTAATAACAAAACCTTTAGATGCATTGGTGTACTTTCTAAGTAACAAGTTTTGTATCTAGGTTGAGACTGATCCGATGTACATTAATTTAAGGATTAATTCCTAACATATCAAAGTATGCCCAAGTAAATATCTCAATAAAATCATATAATGCTTATCTAACTAATTTATCCTCATCAAATTTTAATTCAATGATAAAATGTACTATTATTGGATATGTACATGTGTTAAAAGTCAATTCAATTGTTTATTCATTTAAAATTAAATATTTATTTTCAATATAAGGGCAACAAGAATTTTTTCAAATGTATTAGCTGAGATATCATCTTATAGAATATCAAACTTGCCAAAATATGCATGACAATTTATCAAATTAGGAAACCTATTATTGTGATAGAAGAGAGGGATATCCTCATATGCCATGAAATATTCTATTAGATATTCATCATTAGATAATTAATCTAAGGTTAAAATATTTGATGAAATAATATCATCAATGAGTAATGGGTAGATGATTGATAATGTAGATACATTATTGATGGAGTTTTTTTATTATAAACACCCTAATTTGGTCAAGAAACCATAATCACTATATATTTTATTTCTATTCCACGCAAGTGTCTTAGTGATGGTTATAGTCCTTGCTCGTGTGGTCATATTTAGCCTTTTCATCTTTTTTGTGTCTTATTTTCTATATTTTTGACACCCACAATAATCACAAGTCACCTTTACCTAGTCCCAAGGGCCCTTAGCATGTCATCTCTAATATTTTCCCTATTTTTAGCCTCATGATTTTAGCACTACTTTCAAGATAGTAGATCCACATGCAATGGGCCCTTTCACCCTGTGTTTGAGTACTAACTCCTCTTGTGACCCTTCTCTTAAGTTTTTTATATCTTTTTTCACAATTTGTCAGCCAAAAAACAAGGTATTTACATTCAAAATAAAGATAATCATATATAAAGAGATTCATAAAGAATTTTACATCTAGAAATTACTATTTTGGCACTTATTTACATAAAATCAACCAATAGTACATCTCAAATACTATGCATACAAATCAAATTTCACACCTAGACATTTACATGCTTGATCAAAGAAGGGCCTAGGAAAAACTCATTATAGCATACCTTGAATGTTAATGGTGCACATTACATAAGGGAGACCTACATGCAATATGAGACCCCTAGAATTGGGGTTAATGTAGGCATCAACCAAGATAATAGGGGTTATTCTCCACGATGGATCATATCATCCCACAACCCAATTTTTTCTCTTTATTTTTTCATTTGATTAATTCATTTATTTCATGTGTACATGTATTCATTGGGGTTTTGGAGAAGATTCATCCAAAATAATAACACAAATGAGCTCTTGTACAACACAAAATCACGTATAGGATCTCCAAAAACTCCCACAACTTCCTTGAAATTTATAGATAGCCTCTATAGAAAGAACATTAGCTCTATAATTGGACACTATTGCCACATGACACTACTATCCTAAGATGGATGCTACTATTTAGAGCAAGATCTTGAAAAATAGTCAAAATATTAAAGACTCCTTTGTGTCTACTTAGCCATCTCTAATATCCTAATCTACAAAAAAATCCATGTACATCTAGATAAGTTTCTTTTCTCCCTGTGCTTACTATTTTTAGAAAGTTCCATAGAATCAATAAGTTCTAATTTTATTCCAAATTAACAACATACCCAACCTTTTAATCTAGATTAGGGTTTACATATTAAAAACCCTAAAATTTTAAATCAATTGGTGAACCTATCTTACTTTGAATATTTCTTCAAAACCCTAATTTTCATTAGGATTTACCTTCTCTAAATTTGCTACATTAAATTAGGGTTAAAAAAATCTCATTTTTTGATATTTTTTGGTTTTAAGCTAGCTAATTTAATCAATCATATACTAGGGATTTATTTTATTAATTCAGTTTTAAATATTTGTAACATAACCCTAGATCCACATACTAGGTCCCTATACACACAAAACATTAGCAATTACAGTTTCAAAAATAATCCTATTTTATATTATAAACTTTGTTCAAAAAATTCACACATTTCACACATACTTTTGTTATATTATATTATAAATCTTGTGTGTTTATTATTACTTATTTACACTATCTTATTTAGAAAGTTTAAAATGGTATCTAAAAAGTCTTCTTCCCCTCATCCACTTGATGCAATCTTAAATTTCTCTCATGATTAAAGTAATGAATGGAATTCTTTTCAAGATTGTACATTAGAGCATAATAATTATTTCATTTATAATGATGATTATGACTATTATTATAATGATGGATATGATTATTATTATGAACATGACTATACATTAGATACATCATCTTCTCTTTCCTCTTACTCTTCTCTTACTCCTAAAAATCAAATTAACAATATAATGTAAATAACCTCTTGTTGGTAGTGTTTTATTCCAATGTGATCCTAAATTTTCAATTACTTTTTCTACTTCATTTTTCAAAATAAATCAATATAAGTGCACTACACAAAAATCATTGTTGCATGCTTCAAGTAAAATAGATAGGAAAAATTCATCTTCTTTATCATTCTCAATTAAATTTCAAAAAGTAAATACAAATAATGTTACACATTTTAACAATGCAGAAACTAAGGTAGATGAAATTATTATATCACCCTCATTTACATTTCAAGCTCAATGTAATGATTCTTTACCATAAATAGATAATGCAAATGTTTCTAAATCTTATCCTTTATTTAATAATGTGCAAAAATAAAACATGGTTTTTACTTCTCCTTCTCTTGATTCCAAATTAGAAAGTGATAATCATGCTTACATTTCAAAAATGACTAGTGAACAAATGCCTTACATTCCACTTGCACATGATGATACATTGCATACTATTTAAAAATTAAAATCTTATCCTTTTCTTTCTCTTGATGAGCATGTGGATGATACTTCTTCCACTCTTATTTCTGAGTTAAATTTTGATTTTGATAAACCATATGATAATGATGATTATTATGATTATTATGAAAAATGACATATAATCTACAACTTATACTTTTTGTCTTACCTCACATATCTCTCTTGTTCAATAAAATAATAGGTAAAATTTAAACAAACAAACAAGTGCGGTGCACACACACACACACACACACACACACACATAGAGAGAGAGAGAGAGAGAGAGAGAGAGAGCGAGAGAGAGAGAGAGAGAGAGAGAGAGAGAGAGCGAGAGAGAGAGAGATAGAGAGAGAGAGAGAGAGAGAGAGAGAGAGAGAGAGAGAGAGAGAGAGAGAGAGAGAGAGAGAGAGAGAGAGAGAGAGAGAGAGAGAGAGAGAGACTTATTATTATGTGCATAATTTCCATTCACTAGAAAATAAAGTAGCTTCTATTCAATAAGTATGTGATACTTATTCACAACCTAACAATACAATAGATACCAATTAATCCCTCTTAACCCCTTATTCTATTAGAAACCTATTAATCAAACAAACCCAAATTAGGGGTGATAGCTCATTTCTATCTAATTAGGTCCCAAATATCACACCTCCAAAGGTTTATTAAGATCACACACAACCCTTTCTAAACAAGATATATAAAATAATTAACAATGGATAAAATAAACAATAAAATCCAAGCATTAAATGAACCCCTTGATAATGATAATATACCTTCACAAGTGGTAATTTATTTAAATCATGTTGTGGGTACTTTGAAAAAAATAAATACATCATCTCACTTTGGAGAACAAAGCATACAAAACTCATATTGATGCCAATTTTATACATAATAACCCTATTCCATGCATAATTTAAACTATGAGGTTACCACATAACTTTTTAGATATTGATATTACCTATTTTTTATGTATAGGGAGATCCATATTTACACCTTCACAATTCTGAAAAAGCCATGGGCTCATATTTCAAATAATTTAATTCTACCACAAGTGTTTCCAAAGTCACTAAATGGGAAAGCACTAGATTGGTTCCACCATATACTCCCTAGGGGATATTTACATACATATGAGGAGCTATAGATAATCTTTCTCAAGAATTATATACAAAATAAGGGACCTCTAGTCACACATGAGATATTACCTTCACTACACTAGGGCAAGATAGAGCCTACATCAAAATACATTCTACAGTTCAAATCCTATTTACATCATCTAATTTATCAACCAATAGATTTAGATGTACAATAGATCTTTGGTAGAAGTTTAATCTATCCTCTCAAAGAGATATTGTTAAATCAGACATCTAAATCATTCAAACATCTATTTTATATATATATATATATATATATAATATATATATATATATAAATACACACACACACACACATACATATATATATATATATATATATATATATATATATATATATATATAATATATATATATATATATATATATATATATATATATATTATATATATATATATATATATATATATATATATATATATAATACATACATATATATATACATACATACATACATATATATACACATATATATACATACATACATACATACATATATATACATAAATACATACATACATACATATATATACATACATACATATATATATATATGTATGTATGTATGTATGTATATATATATATATATATATACATACATATATACATACATACATACATATATATATGTATATATATATATATATACATATGTATATATATGTATAATATATATTACTATATAT
>JARHVA010011548.1:27500-46784 GCA_037957365.1 Torreya grandis | reverse complement strand
AGATAACATCATATATAATAATGTATTTTGATGTAATCATATTAGTTTGATACCTATACTATGAATTATCACCCTTAAGATAAGTATTCTAAACTAAATAGTTGATGATGTTGTTATACTAAGGTGACGAAAAAATAATAGGTTTCTCTATGTAGCATATTAGATCATCAAGAAAGTTAGTATCTAAAATATCACTATCCTATAAGGGATACTAATTATAATTAAATCAACAATTATTTATACATTAAGTGTTTTCTTAATGTACTTGAGTTTAAATTCACTCAAAATCATGATAAAAATGACCAACCTTTCATGAAAAGAATAGTTGGGTTTTAGAATGTTTGTAAGGCTTGGGACCTTACTATAAAACTTCTTTCCTTGTTAAGCATATAATGTTGTAACCATTTGGTTGTAAATATGATGTAAAAACACTCTTTATATTATTAATTATTATGTTTTCTATAGTTAATTAAAGTTTAACTAAATAAATATATGGAACATTCTTTTCCATATTCATCCTCTTGAGCTAACATGCAAGTGAGAGACACCTCAATCACCCTAGTGTAAAAGTATGAGAGACTTGACCAGATTGGGTACCATGACCATTGGAGATGTAATAAAATGTTTCACTCCTTCAAATTCATCCTAGAAATAACTCATCCAAGTCAAGCCATTCTCTTTATTAATAAACTTGTTGATGAGATGAGATACATAAGTGAGGGTTAGGTATGAATCATCAAATTCCCAACTTACCTAATAATGACATAATTCCTAATTTGTTAGTTATGGGGAACATGTCTAAGATTACAAAAAAAAAATTGTTGGATCAATATTAATTCCAATCTAAGAGATAATATAACCAAATATTTTTCCAACTATGACTCCAAATACACATTTTCCCAGATTGAGGGTGTTACCATATTTGATCAAGCATGTGATAATTGGTGTGTAGTAATTTTAAATGGTTAATACTTTTTCATTAATTTTCCAATAATATCATCCACATAAACCTCCACTATATTATGGATGAGATAATGGAAATTATGGTCCCTAGATCCTTGATATGTTGTCTTAGGATCTTTAAGGCTGAAGGACAATGACTACATAAGATAAAATCCCCCATGGTGTAGTAATGGAGGTATTTATTTGATATTCATCTGAAATTTGAATCTAGATATATGTATATAATTCATCCATTATATACAAAAATTCATAAATGACTATAATGTCGACCATGACATCAATGGAATGAAGAGGGATAACATTTTTGGGATAGGCTTTGTTAATATCACAAAAATTGATTAATATCCTAATTTTTCCATTCTTATTAAGAATGTAAATGGTGTTGGATATCCATTTAGAATAATCCATGGGTTCTATGAAACCTAATTTGAGGATATTAGTAACCTCTTTCTTTTCCATGAAATCAACTTTGGACTTGAATTTTTATGAGTTCTTATTTCATAGGTTTCTCATCAAGCATCATGAACAGATTATAAATGTACACAACAAGATTGATACCTACCATATATATATAATAAAGGGTAAAAATATTTTCAATCTCATTATGTAATTACTTGTGACACTCTACCTCTTGTGGTAAGAGTCAATATTTGAGTTTGAGGATTCTAGAGGTTTCTTTAGTCCCTATATTTATATCAATGTTATTTTATATAAGTGAGGTGATCCAATATTCAAATCCTTTATTAACAAGAGGAATATATTCATCATCAACTTTTGCATTAAAGATATTAAACTCATAATCACAATATAGGTAATATTTAACATTACAAATAGGAATCATGAAATTCACCTCTAAGGGTAGACATAGGATAACAAGTGAGATAAAAATATCTTATGATGGAAAGGTGGGAGGTCATCATAATCATGTAAGAAATCTAGAATTAATGTTTAATTCTTACTTACATCAACATCCAATGGGTTTTAATATTTCTTAATGAAAGTGAGTGTTTGGTCATGAGACACTTTTTACATGAGGGATTTTATCTTAATGGAGACTATTAAATATGATTCAGGTATCATAAGGTGAGGATTAAAACATGAGGAATAATCAATAAAAGTCATCAAGCTTATTAATTTCCCTTGGGATGGATTATATGGAAATAAAATCCAAATCTTTAGCAACTTCACACACAATAGTTTTTACAAAGCTAAACATGTTTAGACCTAGTTTGATAAATATCTAATACTTGGTTGATGACTAACTATGATTCACCATATATGTTTAAAATTTTGACACCAAACCACTTATTAATGATAATTACAAATAACAAAGCTTCATATTCATCCCCATTATTTTTTTTACTCAAAGTCCAATTCAAAACTAAAGTACATCATTGATCCTTCTATGGAGATTAACATGACTCCTACCCCTATACAAATATGGAATTTGGTCCTATCATCATGGTTAAATGGGACCTATTTATCTAATTAAATCTCAACCATGACAATATCCAATATGCTAACTAACCCATCTTATGATTCTTGGTCTTTAGATTCAAAGGGATTGTAAGTTTCTACAACTCTTGGGTCAAAAGTGAGTACAAATGGTGTATTATTTTCTAAGATATTGATGAATTTAGTCATAAACATGGTAAATATAACTTGTATATTTATATGATCATTTCCACTTACTTTTTATATTATTACAACTCCCTTTTCTTTAGTCTTGTATTTTAAAAGATCTTTAGGAAGCTTTATCTCCTTTTCCAAAACAACATATATGGGATTAGGTATATTTTAATTTGACAAAATGTGGGGCCATTGGTGGGTAAATGATAATCACTATGTAACCTTGATTACTTTTGCATGGTCACTTCAAGAACATCAAAGGGTTTGTGTCCTCTTTGGCAATGAAAACCTTTCCAAAATGGAGAAACCTTATCTACTAGAAAAGGATAGAAGCAATCACCTTAATTTTATGAATCCAAAGTATAAAAAATATCATTTTGTAATTGGTGACCTTATCAATTAAATATAATTCTATCAACATGGTCTTATCACCTAGGGTAACTAGAAGCATGATGATTTTGGTTTTGAGTGGACTTGAGGATATCATAACCTTGAAAGGTATTATGGTTATTTGAGTAGTTGGTTTTTGGATAACCAATTGTAGACACCGTAAACGTGTCTGCACCTTGGTTCTCCCCCTTGGTCCTTTCTCCCTCCTAGTCCTCCTTGGTCCCTAACCCACCTAGGTCTTATTAATTAGAAATTAACATCTTTTAATTAATTGAGGCCCCTTTTCCACCCTACCCTTGCCTCCTTGGATCCTCCCTTGAATCCCTCCACCTTCCCCTAGCATTTATTAGCCCAAATCTCACCATTATAGCCCCCCTCGTCCATTTTGGCAACCTTGCGACCGTTCTGCCCATGACCCCTCGCTCGGCGGCATGCAAGAATGGGTAGAGGCTATTTTTAGCCTCTGTGCCCATCCTACGACCGCCGACGTCGGCGACCCTTCGGCCGACGTCGGCGAAACTGCCGGCGTCGGCAGCCTTCATTATCCCCTCCTGCGTCCGTTGCACCCCCTGGACTCTTGAGCTCGCAAACAACTCCTCTCGGCGCTTTGGCTCTTATTTCTCCTCTGTCTTAACCTCGTACAGCAGCAGCAACAGGTGAAGCAGGCCTTGGATCTGTGTTTTCTCCTTGCAGCAACTCTTCAGTGGCTCCAGCAACATCTCCATCTTCTTCTTTCAGCAGGCTAAAGGTAAGTTAGTTCTGGTTTTATTTTATTTTCTTTAGTTTAATCCTCTGTTTTCTGTTGTCCTCTATGTCTCTCCCTTTGTCCCTTCCCCTGAGAGGCTGCAAAGCCTTCTCAGGCCCCTTCCTCTGTGCATCCTCCTCTTCCCCTTCCTCTTTGTCGCTTCCTTCCCCTGTATCTCTGCCTGAGACCATCCCCAGACCACAGACCAAGACCCAGACCCGTCCATCAGTGTCCAACCCATCCACGGACAGACCACAAACCAAGACTCAGACCAGACCCTGCTCAAACCCGACCACAGGCCACAACCCCGACCGACGCCGGTCACAACCCCAACCGACGTCGGCAGGATAGCCGACGACGGCAGATCAGATAACCGACGCCGGCAACATTACCGACCTCGGCGACTGTCTTCAGCCTACTCCTTCATTCAGGTAATCATTTTGTTTTCTTCTTTCATTTTTAATCTTTTTGTCATTTCTGTATTCTGTCATTCTGTCTTTTAACAGTCATTATCTTATCAAAACAGTGGGTTGACCTCCCTTAAGGAAGTTTTTACACTTCTGGGAACAAGCCTTTGCTTGGCAACCCACTACCTATCTGTCTAATGTTTTTCTTGTCCTAGTTTCCCTTTTTCTTGCAGGTGTCATTCCTCCACAGCCAAAGAGGAGTGCCCACGAACGTCTGGATTTACGGTGCGTAATCTATAGTCCAGGTACTTCCAAGCCTTGTCCTTCACTTTCTTCTAGTTTCTTTCTTTATAGTCTTAAAAGCAAATTTGAGGTAGAAACATCTCTGGCACGCCCGGTGGGACCCTAGGTTCCTCCTGGGTTCCTTCTTTTTTTCATTTAGGTGCATTTAGGCTCCTTCCTTCTTGTCTCTTTCTTTTATTCCAAATGTCACTATAAGTAGGTCTAAAACAAACATTTCTTCCTTGCATTCTAGACTAGTCTTAATCTCATACTCTCATCCCTTTCTCCTTCTTGTCTTCATAACAATATCACATTTCGACTTGGGCTTAAAACATATTGCACTTTCATCTCTACTTGTCCTTGCATTAGTCCACATCTAGTAAACTTAGGCGCATATTGAATAAACCGTAGACACTTTATGTTACACTACCTAATCACATGCACAACACGAACATATAACATACCTGAGACAAGGCCCGACCAGGAATTCATCCCCCAGCGGATACCTTACCCGTCCCGGTGACCCCACTTGGATTTCATCACCAAGGGGGAAGCCCACTCCGTTCTCTGGCGGAGTCTAAACTCTAGGCGAGGTATATCTTGGCTAAGCGAGACCAGCTAACCACTGGAATCGTGAAGTGAGGGGAGCTTGCTCCTTAGCACTAGGCCACGTACCAGACCCTAACACAGATCTTTGAGCACCTGAAACAACACCTGAAACCATCCTTAGACCGCCTTCTTCTAGGACCCATTTTTCAGCCAATCTCCCCCAAACATTCATCTCAGGCATAAGCCACAAGTTTCTAAGGTTAATTTCTAGGATTTATCGCTTAGGCCTGTCTGTCTTCTTCTGTTTTCCTCCTCTCATCTGTTTGTTTGATTGTGTGAGGACGTTTTCTTCTTTGTTTTTCCAAGAACCTTTTGGCTCTCTGGAAAACACAGTCACCGACATCGGTTCTTCCACCGACGTCGGCTTCCCCTGTCACCGGCATCGGTTCTGATACCGACGTCGGCTTCATCTGTTATCGGCATCGGTTATCTGACCGACGTCGGCCCTCTTTCCTACCGACATCGGTTTTTTAACCGACGTCGGTCTCTGTCACTGTCCTTTTTTTTTCCAAAACCAGCAACCTGAAACCTGTCCTTTCTCTGTCAAGACTTCATCCTGGTCTTTTGAAACTGAGCAACACAGTTCCTGAGACCCGAACCTTCTTTGCCTTGCATGGTTTTCACTCGTAGCCAAGCCAAGGCCCCTTGTCGACCACGCCTACCGTCAACCGCTTCCGTCCACCCCATCCGTGACCAAGCCTACAATGGAGTTCAACTCGGAGACCGAAAGAACTCCTATCCATCCGACCCCGCCGCAGACTCCCATTGTCCAAGAAGGGGACCAAGACTTCGAGCGATTCTTGGACCTCAATGTCAAGGCTTTGCAACATTATCTCACGCATAGCCGAATGCAGGACTCCTTGGGCAATCCGATCTACGGAATGCTGACCTCCCTTGTCGCGACTACAGCTGTATCAACAACATCCATAGTTCAACCTTCAGACACTCAAGCCATCGCTTTGACCACTAACCAGACTTTGACCAATCCTCCAGGTGTGGCCTCTCCCTCTATCATTGGGCCCACTTCCACCGGGGTTCCCGTCCCTTGTCAACCTCAACCCACTCAACCTCTATCCACTCCATTTCAAAACCTTGTCATCTCTATTCTGCCTACCCTGGCCCCTATCAATACCAGGGTGGCTTCTTATCCCTTGGCCCCCCGTTACCACAGTTCAACCTCTCGTGGCAACAACGGGCCCAGCTATGTCTTCTAACCGACCACCTTTAGCCTTCACTTCTGCCCCTGCGATTAGTCATCCGTATATTATACAACCGACTATGTCGCATGCCTCCTCTAACCTCTTCCAAGCGCCCTACAACCTAAGGGGCGCGCAACCCGTCAATCCGTCGGCAGACATCATCAAGATGCTGATGGACAAGATGACCAGTCTTGAGACCTCTGTTTCCGGCTCGCGCAACACTCTTTCATATGAACAGATCTACAATGAGCCCATCCATCCTTCTGTCCCAATCAGACCATATCCTATCCAGTGGGAGCTTCCGAAGTTTTCTCGTTTTCAAAACAAGGAAGACCCACAACAACATTTGCGGGCATTCAGACACGCTTGCTACCTCATTGGCCATGACGATGCGTTACTTTTACGCATGTTTCCTATGTCTCTCTCGGGTGCTACACTTGACTGGTACAGCTCCCTTCCTAGTCATTCTCTCTTCTCATTCACGCAATTGGCTCAGCTATTCCTCGATCACTTTTCTATCAACATAACCAAGAAAGTCTCAATCACGGACCTTTATTCTATTCGGCAATTCGAGGACGAGTCCATAGCCGACTTCGTGGCTCGATGGAGAGGCCTTATCAACCAACTCTCCTTTTCCTTGCCCCAGGCTGAGCTTATTGAACTCTTTTCTCAAGCCTGTGCCCGACATATCTCTTCCACTCTGAGGGTTCAAACCTTCCGCACTTTTGACGAGGCCTTCACGATGGCCCGCAAACTTGAGTTGCGTGCCATCGAGGAGAACAAAGTCAAGCTGCGGAGTAAGAATCCCAACTCTAAGACCAATGACTCTTCTTCTACCAAGCCATCATCATCCAATTCTAAATCCAAGGCTTCAGCTAATGCCGTGGTTGTCAGACCTTCATCTTCTTCGTCCAATCAGCCTGAGCCCTCTACGTCTCAGAGCGCTACTCGGCAATTCCAGCAAAGATACTTGCAGCGACGATATACTCCCCTTGGAGAATCATATGCGTCTGTGCTGGAAAAGCTTCTTAAACAGGGAATCCTCAATCTCCCTCAAGCCTGACCTCCTCCGCAATTCGATCCCTCACATGCCATCCCCACGTGGTATAGGGAGCAAGACTTCTGCAGCTTTCACCGTGTTAAGGGCCATGACACGGAGAACTGCAAGACCTTTAAGAACATAATACAAGACATGCTTGAGAAGGGGGATCTCATTTTAGACAATCCTAATGCACCCCCTAATCAGGCCATTGACATCTTCAAACAACCTTTCCCCAATCATTCGCCAGCTCAGAACCATGTCCAGACCTTAATTGACGACAATCATGAGCACAATATTCGGACAGTCAATACGGTCTCTCCTTTCGTCCCTAATCAGCCTCTTGAGGTTAGTCCATCTATCAGTCCGTCACATGTGGACGAGCCTCTCTCCCCGGCTAGTTCTCCATTGACCTCTCTCATCTTGGAGGATGCCTCGGCCTTATCAGTACCTTCAGTCTCGCCATCCTCCTTTCTGCAGCCTTTGGAGGACCCGACCCTTCCTACTCCTCAGCCACAAGTGGAGGGCACTGTCATCCCTGCCCTTTACCCGCTGGAGGAGCCTCGCTCTCCGGTTTCTTCTCCACCCAGGGAAAAACCTGTCTCGCCTTCATCTTCATCTGTCATGACTTCACCACATCATGTGTCCAAGACCACTACTCCCATCTCGTCTTCAATCTCGCAACCATCAACATCTTCCTCTCAGCCATTTTCCCGGTTAGTGGAGAAGATTGAACTTCTCCCTTCGAGGAAAGTGACGCCTCAGGTGTTGTGGGAGCGTCTTAAGACCCTTCAACATACCCGCGCCCTCTCATCACATGCCGCTAATCCTCCTAAGGTGGAATCTCGTCAGACTCTTGACAAAGACCAGACTCTTAAACCTCAACCAAACCCGTCCAAACCGAAGCCTGCATCTATCTCGTCCAAACCCATCAAGTCATTTGGCGTTCGTCCTATCTCCTCCCTCACTCACCCGCAAGTGAAGGTGGACTTAGGCCAGACCTCGACCAGTAGCAGTCTTCCGACCAAGGCAAAGAAGACTGCCAGACCACCGAGACGAACGCCTCCCTCTCCGTCACCATTGCCATCCATTTTGGGCCCCCATCCTTTGACCTTGGCTAGCATCCTTCCCACTCCGACCTTCAATCAAAACTCGTTGCCTCCTTTGCTTCCTCTGCCTACCTCCAATCGTCCCTCTCCTAAAAAGGCGGCATCAATCGTCAAGAAAGAGCCGTCTCCATCTGTCACCGCGCCATCAACCCATAAGGTGGTACGAAAACCTCTTCTAACCTCACCTAAGCAAAAGTCACCGACCTCGCGCATATCAAATAGCATGGACCCTCTATTGGGCTCATACTCGTCGATATTGCGCTGACTTCTCCAGACTTCTGACATAACCCTTCCGCCCATCAAGCCTTTCCAACCTCTCGGGTCCAAGCCCTCCTGGTTCGACGATACGAAAATTTGTTTATATCATCGTACACCAGGACACGACACTGAGACTTGCTGTGCCCTCAAGGCTGTCATTCGCCGCCACATGGAGAAAGACACTCTTCTCCTTGAGGACACTCTTGACCAGACCCTGACTCCTTCCTGTCCAACTTCTTCAAACACGTCAACATCTCACCAGCAAGACATGACCCCTTCTTCGCCTCCCATTTTTGAAATCAATGCTGTCTGTATAACCACTAGATTGCAAAAGGACAAGGCCAAGGAAAAAGCTGCCATTCCTTGGACCTATCCCTTCGTCCAGCCACCCCTTGCGCCCAAGCCTAAAATCTCTATCCTTGACGCGTCCCAACCTTCTTCGTCTTCCTCTTCCGGGCCAATCCATGACTCCATGCTGAAGCAGCTTCACCAGACACCTGTGAAGATGTCTCTCTACGACCTTATCCAAACCTCACCTCAGCACCGTCAAGCCCTTATCCAAGCCTTGCAGGCAGCGGAGGTCCGACCCGAGGACCCCCAACCACTCGCTGCCCTCGTCCATTCCTTGTCTCCTGTCGCTTCCATCACCTTCAGCGATTCTGAGATTCCTGCATCTAACACGGAAGATCAGGACGCCGCCCTCTTCATCACTGCCTATGTTGATCAGACACGCATTAAACGCGTTATGATCGACGGCGGCGCTAGCATCAACATAATCTCTACCCACGCCTTTGATCAGCTGGCTCTTCCTCAGAACTGCGTCTCTAAAACTGACGCTATCTTACGCTCTTTCAACGACACCACAGCCACGACCATTGGCACAGTCATCCTCCACATTCGCGTAGGCCCACGCACAGTCCCGGAGCTCTTCTATATCATTGAAGGAGAGTTTCAATACAACATCTTACTAGGCCGACCTTGGATCTGTGCCATGGCCTGTATACCCTCCACCCTGCACCGTTGTGTGAAGTTCGAGCATGATGGGCAAGTCCACACCATTCCCGCTGACCCTTCACCCTTCAAGACTTGCAACACCACCTATCATCCTAACGACGTCCTCATCCCCATCAAGCCGTCCACTCCGGCACTGCCTCCATCCGCGGAAGCTTCGACCAGTTCACAATCGGCGGTTGCCCTCACCCCTCCTCTTCAAGCGCCGACCAAAGACCTCATGGAAGACATCTTCCAACGACTATCGCTTGGGGAATATCGCTTGTTGACCCTCGACATGTTCCAAACTCCGCAAGAGTATGGACGCCTTCACCTTAGTCCTAATTACGACCCTCAGATCGGGACGGTCATGCCTTATGGTCCTCCTCACTTCCGAACCAACTTTGTCTATGGGGGGCTTAATCAAGCTCCTACCTACGGCGCTTCCCTCTCTTCACCCCAACCTTTCACATCTGATTTCTCATTTCTTAGCAACCCTGCCTTTGCACACACTTACCTTCACAGGTGTGCATGGAAGGGTTTTGGTTTCAGACGTTATGAGCAGGGCTCCCATCAGCCCATCAAGCCGCTCAGTGATCACGATGCCAAGAAACACTATGGCCTGGGATATCATGACCCCACTCAGGCTCCTTCTGACCTTTGTCCCGAACCAACCACTGACCAATCTCTTCCAGACTCACCCATTCCTCCTTCGTCACCTACAGAGTCGGTGGTTTCCATCCCTCCTTGTTTTTTTTTTCCATAAACACCATCTGCCTGGAACCCCTGACTTATCAGCTCAATGGGGTGCCCAGGTCTCTCCCTCTCATCTTTCCTAGCATGGTAGAGGATGAGTCGGCAACCATTCACACTGTCCACTGCGTTGACGATGACGCCATCCTTTCCTACATGGGTGCCGATGACTCTTTCGTCCAGCGTTTCCTCCCTTTCGAGACCCAGGTTATGTTAAATGAATCCACCATTGACATCAACCTCCCTTCTTCTTCCGATGTTCCTCACGTCTTAAAGATTGGCCAATCTTTAGACGCTCAGGAGCAGCTTGACTATGCCCAGTTCCTTTCCAACCATAGCAAGGCCTTTGCCTGGACTTACAGCGACATGCCTGGCATCGACCCTACCATTGCTACCCATAACATTGTCACCAAACCAGAGGCTAAGCCTATTAGGCAGAAGCTTCGAAAGATGCACCCTCGCGTTGCGCTTCTTGTCAAAGAGGAGCTTCAGCGCCTTCTTTCTGTCTCCTTCATCCAACCCATCGATTATCCACAGTGGGTCTCTAACATTGTCCCAGTTACTAAAGCAACTGGGGGGATTCGGATCTGCACGGACTATCGCGACCTTAACCTAGCTTGTCCTAAAGACGATTTTCCTCTTCCTAACATTGACCAGCTTATTGATCTTACGGCCGGCCATGAGATGCTATCTCTTATGGATGGGTTTTCAGGGTACAATCAAATCCTGATCGCACCGGAAGACCAGCACAAGACTACCTTTATCACCCCATGGGGGACTTTCTGCTATCGAGTCATGCCTTTCGGCCTGAAAAATGCTGGTGCCACTTATCAGCGCGCCATGACCTACATTTTCCACGATCTCCTCCACAAAATCATGGAGGACTATGTGGATGACCTTCTCAGCAAGTCCAAGCTCCGCCGCGACCACTTGACCATTCTCACAATCATCTTCTCTCGTCTTCTTCAATATAATGTCCGCCTCAACCCCAAGAAGTGTGTCTTTGGGGTCCTCTCAGGCAAACTTCTCGGCTTCATCGTTTCCTTCCGTGGTATCGAGATAGATCCCGCCAAGATCCGCGCTATTCTCGAAATGCCACCCCCAACCAATCTCAAGCAGCTTCGCAGTCTCCAAGGGAAGCTCCAGTCCATTCGCCGTTTCATCTCGCAGCTTTCAGACCGCTGCCAACCTTTTCATCACCTTCTTAAGAAAGACGTCTCCTTTAAATGGGATAAGGGCTGTCAAGAGGCTTTTGAAGCCCTCAAAGGCTATCTGGTCTCTCCACCAGTCCTCATTCCACCTAAGGACGACCAACCCTTCTACCTTTATATCTCTGCTACCAACCATTCGTTAGGTGCCATGATCGTGCACCGAGACGAGCATCATCGCGAGCAAGCGGTTTACTACATCAGCTGAACATTGGTCGACTATGAAACTCGGTATACTCATACCGAGAAACTCTGTTTGGCATTAGTCTTTTCTGCTACCAAGCTTCGCCACTATCTTCTCAACCACAAAACCTTTGTCGTCACTCACACTGACCCTCTCAAGTACATGCACTCCAAGCCATATCAGAATCAACGTATGGCTCGGTGGCTCATGCTGCTTGCTGAGTTCGACTTCGTCTTCATCCAACAGAAATCTATCAAGGGGCAAACCATCGCTGACCAACTAGCAGATGCCCCTCTTTCCGACAACCAACCTTCGCACTGTGAGTTCCCTGACGAGTCTATCGCTACCCTTTCCACCGATGACACTGTCTACCAGATGACTATGTTCTTTGACGGCTCCAAATGTCAACTCGGTGGGGGTGCGGGGGTCATCCTCATCCCACTCGATGGCGAGCCCTTGCCTCTATCTTTCAAGCTTGACTTCGATTGTACCAATAATATGGCCGAATACGAGGCCTTAATTTTGGGACTTCAGACTGCCCTTTCTCTCCACATCAAGTCTATCAACATCTTCGGCGACTCGCAGCTCGTCGTTAATCAGGTTAACGGTTCGTATCTCTATAAAAATGAATTTTTACAGAGGTATAAGAATCGTGCTGACTCTCTTTTGGCATCTTTCGACCATTACCTCTTGCAGACTATTCCACGCTCTACGAACAAGTTTGCCGACACCATGGCTTCTCTTGCTTCGCATATCCCGTCTTCATCATCATCATCTCACCTTTTTGTCACAGTGCATCGCGTACCTTTGCCTTCATACATCTCTCCTCACATCGACCATATCAACACTATCAATTCTATCCCACAAGATGATTGGTATAAGCAACTTGTGGACTATTTGTCTCTTTCTGTCACTCCTCCCAACCTCTCTAGCAATGCGCGGCAAGCTTTCATCAAGCGCACAGCTCGCTATACCATGCTAGGGGGCCTTCTCTATAAGCGAGGCTTCGACGGTCTCCTTCTTCGCTGTCTAACCTCCGCTGAAGCTTCTCATGCCGTAAAGCAAGTCCACGACGGGATTTGTGGTGGACACTTCAGTGGAAACTCGGTTGCCAAGCGCCTCCTTCGCCTAGGTTATTATTGGCCCACCCTTCATCAAGACTGTAGCGATTATGTTCGGCGTTGCATCAAGTGTCAGCAGCACTCTAACCTGCTTCATCTTCCCAGCCACGCCTTGCAAGTCACTCAGGATTTTTGGCCTTTCTCTCAGTGGGGCTTGGATCTCATCGGTGAGATCAACCCTCACTCGTCTCTTCATCATCAGTCCATCATCACTGCCACTGAGTATTTCACCAAGTGGGTGGAAGCTGTTCCTCTTATCTCCACAAAAGCTGACAAAATTGTTGACTTCATCAGCAGCCACATCATCTGCCGTTTCGGTGTCCCTCACAAAATCATCACCGACAATGGCAAGTCCTTCAAAAACAAGATTGTCCAAAAACTATGCGACTCATTTGGCATCAAACTCAGCTTTTCTTCGCCTTACTACCCACAAGCAAATGGGCAGGCCGAGGCTTCCAACAAAATTCTCACCAAAATTCTCATGAAGGTGGTCGACAATACAGGAAGGGATTGGCACGTTCATATCCCCTTCGCTTTGTGGGCCTACCGCACTAGCATCCGAACCTCTACGGGTGCTACTCCCTTTTCTCTCGTGTACAGAACAGAGGCTGTCTTACCTCTCGAAGTACAAATCCCATCTCTTCGTATCTCCCTGCATGACATTCTCTCCAACGACGACTTTCGTCAAGATCGCCTAGCTCAACTTGAGTTACTCGACGAGCGCCGTCTGGCTGCCCTTAATCATCTCCATGTCTACCAAAGTCGCATAAAGCGGGCCTACGACAAAAATCTACGAGAACGAGATTTCAACATTGGAGACCTCGTCCTCAAAGAGAATCAGCACGTGACCAATATGGAGCGAAGTAAACGAGGCAAATTCGCCCCCAATTGGCTTGGACCTTTTATCATCACGCACAAGTATGGGTCAGGGACTTATCGTCTGTCTTCCCTTGACGGACGGCCAGAACCTGAGCCTCTTAATGCGTTGCATCTTCGACCTTTCTTCTGCTAGTCGAGTACTCATCTACTTGACACGTAACTTGAGCTCGTCCCTTGAGCAATCCTCGTCCTCTTAATCCTCATTCCTTTCAACCCTATTCCCCTTTAACAAGTCCTTTACAACTCTTTTAGGATGCAGTGATGCTTTGTCCTAATAAAAGGGGCATCCTTGAGCTTTTACAGTCTTGTCCGTGACTCTCATTTCTATCAATATATCCAAGTCAAGATGTCAAAACATATCCATGGTCACTAAATCAAGTCAAATCAAAAAGACAGACTGATCCCTCGAAGGACAGCTGTACTATCATTGCTGTATTACTAGACTGATCCCTTGAAGGACAGCTAGGCCAACTTATCAAACATTATCAAGAAAAAATATAGACCACTCCCTCGAAGGATGGCTATGACTACTCTGGCAATAAACAGCAACTATTTTAGAAGCTTCCCGCATTGATCAGCTTCGCAACATGACCATTACATCAAATGACATCTCTATGCAGGCTTCCCGCATCGATCAGTCTGCGCAAAAAAAAAAAAAAAAAAAAAAAAAAACGAGTCATGGACATTGGCTTGTAGTTGTCTCAGGGTCTCCTATAAAAAGGGGCAAGGTTATTCCTGCTCTTACACTGGGTTACCCTATCCTCCTCCTATCACCGGCTCAAGGGACTTCGAGCTCACTTTAATGTCAAAGTGATTCGATTACCATTCTAACTCAACACTGGTCAACGACGTAATGCATGAATGGGGCTTTGGTTCTAATCACCCCTATCTGTGCTTCCTTTTTGGTCCTTGTCAATGAAAGAGCAATTTGCCTTTCACCTTTTCTCTACACTTTGGTCACGCTTTGGCCACGTCTCTTGTCGACTCATCCTTAAACCAAGCCAACTTCAACACTTTTTCACTCCATCATCGACATTTTCAACATGACATCAGGCATCATCCTTGTCCATTTCGCACAGTTCCCATGGACACCAATACACATGGAAACTATCGATCGGACCCAATTTATGTTAAGCATAAACCAATACTTGCTGAAGCATAAATAGACCTTTTATTCATTTTTAGCATACATCCATCGCGACTATGGAAACTTGCTAGAGATGAAAGACTCTCGACCACTTCTACAGAATACACCATCTGTAACATCCTTTTATCCTCATCTTAGCCTCATCATTTCAACACATGACCAATCTCATCATCGACCATTTGACCATCTTTGTCCGAACTACATTGGTCTGAGGCCCTAGGACAAGGGCTATGTAGGCAGCACTCAGATACCACATCTTCTGAGGTTAGCTCGACCACCCCCATTTGTTCATCTCTATGATGGACAAACCTTCTCTTCTTCGACTCTTATCACGCCCAACTTCGTCACCTTCACCAAGACCCTTTGACCAAGACCTTTGTCCACGACCACTCATTCGACTTTGACCCTCCCTCCCTTTTAGGGAGAACTACATCGGCCTGAGGCCCTATCATCAGGGCTATGTAGGCAGCACTCAGTTGACATGGGGTCTTCTGGGGTTAGCTCGGCCGCATCCTTTCGTCCATCCATCCTCTTGACCAATGACCATTGGCGACCATGCCTATCTCCTTCTTCCTTGACCTTCTTCCAAGACAATGTTGCCTTGGTTGTTTTTGCGTGTATGCTATTCCACGGCTGGTTAGCAGAATTGTTCGCAGACTATTTTTGACCCTTCACAAGTGTAGGATCACGAGCCAGTTGATCCCTACTACTTGTGGCCTTTTTCATGTTTCTGGGAGCACTTCCTGAGCCCTGGATACCTGGGACATGACGACCATTTGGAGCTTCAGCTTAGATTGAGTGACCCGATCAGCAGACGACTAAATGCTGGGGCCCGGTTACTTCAATTTTGGCACTCCTTGACCCTTGACCATGCGACAATTTGACCTGACCCTCTTGTGAAGTGGACTACGCGCAATCATGACTATGGCAGCGTTTTCACTCACTCTTTTCTATCCATTTCTTTGTCAAATCGACACTCGATCTTCGGTTCCCTTCTCTCAACTATCGCTTTGAGGGGGGGAACACCTCATCCTTTTTCTGGGGCAACCAACTCCTGTTTTTGTCTTGCAGTTCGTCTAGAACAACCAACAAGACAAAAAGGGGCAAATGTAGACACCGTAAACGTGTCTGCACCTTGGTTCTCCCCCTTGGTCCTTTCTCCCTCCTAGTCCTCCTTGGTCCCTAACCCACCTAGGTCTTATTAATTAGAAATTAACATATTTTAATTAATTGAGGCCCCTTTTCCACCCTACCCTTGCCTCCTTGGATCCTCCCTTGAATCCCTCCACCTTCCCCTAGCATTTATTAGCCCAAATCTCACCATTATAGCCCCCCTCATCCATTTTGGCAACCTTGCGACCGTTCTGCCCATGACCCCTCACTCGGCGGCGTGCAAGAATGGGCAGAGGCTATTTTTAGCCTCTGTGCCCATCCTGCGACCGCCGACGTCGGCGACTCTTCGGCCGACGTCGGTGAAACTGCCGGCGTCGGCAGCCTTCATTATCCCCTCCTGCGTCCGTTGCACCCCCTGGACTCTTGAGCTCGCAAACAACTCCTCTCGGTGCTTTGGCTCTTATTTCTCCTCTGTCTTAACCTCGTGCAGCAGCAGCAACAAGTGAAGCAGGCCTTGGATCTGTGTTTTCTCCTTGCAGCAACTCTTCAGTGGCTCCAGCAACATCTCCATCTTCTTCTTTCAGCAGGCTAAAGGTAAGTTAGTTCTGGTTTTATTTTATTTTCTTTAGTTTAATCCTCTGTTTTCTATTGTCCTCTGTGTCTCTCCCTTTGTCCCTTCCCCTGAGAGGCTGCAAAGCCTTCTCAGGCCCCTTCCTCTGTGCATCCTCCTCTTCCCCTTCCTCTTTGTCCCTTCCTTCCCCTGTATCTCTGCCTGAGACCATCCCCAGACCACAGACCAAGACCCAGACCCGTCCATCAGTGTCCAACCTGTCCACGGACAGACCACAAACCAAGACTCAGACCAGACCCTACTCAAACCCGACCACAGGCCACAACCCCGACCGACACCGGTCACAACCCCAACCGACGTCGGCAGGATAGCCGACGACGGCAGATCAGATAACCGACGCCGGCAACATTACTGACCTCGGCGACTGTCTTCAGCCTACTCCTTCATTCAGGTAATCATTTTGTTTTCTTCTTTCATTTTTAATCTTTTTGTCATTTCTGTATTCTGTCATTCTGTCTTTTAACAGTCATTATCTTATCAAAATAGTGGGTTGACCTCCCTTAAGGAAGTTTTTACACTTCTGGGAACAAGCCTTTTCTTGGCAACCCACTGCCTATCTGTCTAATGTTTTTCTTGTCCTAGTTTCCCTTTTTCTTGTAGGTGTCATTCCTCCACAGCCAAAGAGGAGTGCCCACGAACGTCTGGATTTACGGTGCACAATCTATAGTCCAGGTACTTCCAAGCCTTGTCCTTCACTTTCTTCTAGTTTCTTTCTTTATAGTCTTAAAAGCAAATTTGAGGTAGAAACACCAATATTTTGTAAAAATGAAAAAAGGGACCATTTTCATTGCTAATTCATCATCAACTATTTCTCACTTTACATAATTTCTATTGTACATAATAACTATGAGAGAGGTAGTTCATTGTTAGTTATTGAAAACCAACACATATTTTTAAACATAACATCTCAAGCATGAGTCCTAATATTTGGAAATAATATAGACAAAAAACACTAATAACCTAAAATTGGTAATTAGATTCTATGAGTGTTCCTTGAGTTAACCTATCCCTAGGCTATACATATACCTATTCTTGAGAAATTGACTTACATTTCTAGTCATTCAGTAGACTACATTAACATACATATAATCATGACATATTTATAGAGATATCATCTTATACCCAAATCCAAATTGCTTAGGAGTCTACAAAGAGGACATTAACACCACATTTAGGACACTACAACAACACGGTGTTAGTGTCCTGAATTAGGTACTATTGTCTTTAGTCCCAATTCATCCTAATAGATAGTTTTCCAAATGTATACCTCTATTAAGGTTGAAATAATATAATTTTATTATCCACAAAAGTAACAAAACCCTATAAATATAAGCTTGATCCACCTCTATTCACTAGATGGAAAATATATGTAAAAGTTATTAAAAAAACACAAAGTTGTACAAAATTAGTGTATTTGACCCCTATTCAGCACTATTTTTTGCATACTACCATCTAAAATAACCCTAAGTCCTATTTTCAAGCATTTCAAATCTAAATCACATTCAAAGCATCCAAGGGCATTCTTATTCTAGCATTCACTTACACATACATCAAACACTAGGTGGGAGAATTACATTGGACTTGATCCCTCCTCAGAGTATTGGTATGTAGGTTATTGTCAACATAGTGAGGTGTTTATGATGTTTATTCCATCATAATAACACACAAAAAATTATTGTTAATTCCATAATTTTAAGGATATTAGGGTTTACACATAAAATTAGGTTTTCTAGGTACAACACAAAGCTACAAGTTTTGATCATGTATGAACAAGACCTATAAACATTGGTGAAGGTTATCCTAAAAAATAGGAAGAATCCCACAAAGGGGACTTTAGCACCATATTTGGGTCACTACACATGAATGACACTACTCTCCAAATTAGGCACTACTCTCTAGTGAAGAAACAAATACCTTAATCATGTTAACAACACAAACTACTACCTAGATCTCTAATTTTAGAACTTGGATCATCTATAATAGTTAGTTTTTAGATAATTCTATATTTATCCCTATTTTTTATATTTATATAAAGTCAAATGAGGTCAAAATCATAATAAATTAGTAATTAATTATTTCATATTTATTTAATATATTTAGACATCTCAACCCCATAACCAAACTTAGGAACATAGGAATTACTTGTGTAAAACCCAAAAATATTAAATCATTTGGTGAACCCATCTTACTTTGAATATTGCATCAAACTTTAGCTTGCATTCATCCAAATTTTGTGTAATAAATGTAATGCTAAATACTTCTATGTTTTTTTATTTTATTCAGACAACCTATATAATTAAAATCAATTTTACATTATGGTTTCAATTTATTTTACATATAATTGAAATTGGTGTAAATAAACCCTAGATTAAAACACCCTAACCCTAGATATCCCTAGGGTTAACATTTGTAATAGTCACTAAGTCTCAATTTACAACTTACTACCATGATTATCATGGTAAAATTCATCTTTCATTTCATGTTATAGATCTTGGTACTTTGCTTAACATGTTTATTACCATGTATTTATAGAATGGTACACATGTATGTTACTCATATCATGGATTTATTTTAAGTTAAGCTTGTTTCACATATTGATTTTCCATCATGTGAGCCCTATTTTTATAT
>JARHVA010011548.1:0-22500 GCA_037957365.1 Torreya grandis | reverse complement strand
CCAATTAATTAAACTTGGGGGCATTATGCATGACATGATCACTCATACATTTAGATCAGTTACATAAGTTTAATTATTACATACTTGATTTAGATTCAATATAATCGAATACCAAATTTGGGGCATGTGTATATAACATATTTTACATATACTCAACTTAAAATAGGTTATTCATAGAAATGGAAAACTCCATTTAATTATATACATTATATACACTTGCTAACACATTTCATGTTGTCACCAGATTCATGATTTACTCCATTTATAGTGGTTGGAATTCTCATGTGTCCTAAACCTACCTAATATACCTGAATGGTTGCATATCCAAAAAAATAAATAGATTATACTAATTTATATACCCTCAATTATTTGTGTAGTATAGTTACATATACATCTACGTTAGATAAGTAAATTATGGAGTCATGACCTATTTGAGTTCTTAAACCACCCACATGAGAGGGCTAGACACAAATATAGTTTTATCCAAGCAATTCATAGAGATCAGGATCCACTAAGAAGGGGTGGGTAATGATGGAGTCAACATTGGATTGAGTTATTGAGCCACCCATATGAGGATTTATAAATCCATTACCTTAGTTCAAGCTATTAAATTATATGATCACTATACACATTCACACACACAAGTTGTCAAAGTTTCATGCACTGGTTTATGTACCTAATGAGGTGTATTTGTTCCTTTACTCTCTATTTACTCAAAAATTTCATTTCAACATAATCTTTTTGTTTTGATTTTCTCTTAAGGATTGATTCCCACATGTTTCACTACAAGACATTGCTTTGGATCATGTTTCACATACACAAACTAAAATTCACATATTTAAATTCAGGTACATGGGCTTCACTTCCAAGATAATTCTAGGTGTGCTTCTTTTTCTACTAGTAATTTCACATTGATGCATTACTAGCATAGAGGGGGGGGGGGGTCAATGTAATCACCTAAAAGTGGTAATTAGATGTTAAGAGTGTCACTTGAGTTAACCTATCCCATATCCCTAGGCTATCCGTAGACCTATCCTTGAGCATTAGACTTACATTTTTAGTCATGCATCATATCACATTCACCTATAGCCATTCATAACATAGTCCCATAACTATCATCTCAAACCCCAATCTAAACTATTTAATAGTCTTTAAAGAGCACATTAGTGCCACATTTAGGACACTAGAGCCACATAGTGATAGTGTCCTCAACTAGATTCTACTATCCTTAGACCTAAATCATCCTAATGGATAGTTTTTAAAAAAATTTTCCCTCATAATATCAACTTAAGATCATTTTATTATTCACACATGCTACAGAACCCTATAAATATAAGTCTAGTCCACCTCTATTCATTAGATGGAAAAGTGATGTAAAATCTATTCAAACCAAAGACAAAACTATGAAACATCAAGGTATTTTATCCCTATTCTATCCTAATTTCAATAATTTAAAATCTAAATCATATTTAATGCATCCAAGGCCACTCTCATTCTAGCATTCACTTGCACATACATCAAGTACCAGGTGGGAGAACTTCATTGAACATGATCCCTCAAAGTGTTGGTATGTAGGAAACTCTCTACACAGTGGGGTATTGAGAATGTCTAGTCATTCCTAATAACACACACAAAATTATTACTAGTGTCATACTTCCAAGGAGATTAGGGCTTGTATATAAAATTAGGTTTTTTAGGTATAACATAAAGCTATAGGTTTTGATCATGCAAGAATAGGACCTACATACATAGGCACAGGTGCTCCCAAAAAAAATAATAGTCTTGAAAAGGGGACATTAAGATTACATTGAGGACACTATGCACAGATGGTTCTACTATCCAAATTAGGTGCTACTATGTAGTGAATTGGTAAATACCAGAACCCTATTGACAACTTAGACTACTACCCACATGTCAAATTTTAGAATCTAGATCATCTATGAAAGTCATTTTTTATATATGTTTCTATTTATCCCTATTTTTTTTCTATGTATATGAATCCAAACAAGGTCAAAATCACAACAAACTAGTAATTATTTATTGCATATTTATTTAATTGATTTAGACATCTAAACTCCTTAATCAGACATAGGAATTACTTGTGTAAAAAAATAAAAAAATTAAATCACAAACTATAAAGTAGAAATAAAAACAAATACAAATTTACCTTAAATATGAATATCACCTTATAATATGGCATATATACATGTTTATGCCTAGATATATATCTCACTATGTTCATAAATTTTTTGGAGCTTAGTCCATCAATGTCTCCTCAAGTAATATCTAAGTGTTTACTCGATTAGGTAGATGAAAATGGGTGAAGCTTTTAAATAAGTTTTTACAAAGTTTATTTTCACAAAAAATATTTTATTTATGGCATGATTTGAACCTTATATATAATTTAGGTTGGTTTAGACCATTAAATCAATAGCAAGATGTGTAGCCATAATTTACCCCACTTCAACTAATAAATGTAATTAATATTTTGGGTTTGGGTTTTAATTTATTAGGTATGGCTTGTATTTTTAAATTTATGTTGATATTTTTTTTATTTATTTTAATAATTTACAACTTTAAATGTAATGTCATGATGATTTCATAATTCATATATATATTAAATATTTTAATATGACATATTTATAAATCTATCCAATTTATATGGATTTTATATTTAGCCATTTGATTTGATTTGATTTGATAGGCCAATTATTCGAGATTAGCTTCCATTTGATTTATTTAATATTTAAATTTTAATATATTTTGTAGTTGATCTCCCCATAATCTTTCTAAAGAAACATCAATATGACTCAAGATGAATTATATGAAACTAAAAGTTGGTTATGGGGTATTTATCCAATAAGGGATGTCCCATTATGTTTTAGAATACAAATGTCAAGTGTGTAGGTAAATTTGAGTGTTTCATTACAAATAGGGATAAAATTTAGACACTCAATTCTCATCACTTTTATGTCAAATTTTCAATCGAAATAACTTTTTTTAACAATGTATAAATTAAGTCACTTGACATACCAAATAAATTATTAGAACATATAAATGCATTACAAGACACTAGATGAAGAAAAAAATTCAAATAATAACAAAAATCTACTAAGATGATTGTATAATGATTGAAAAATGATGTGTTAACATTTTTATATTTTTCTTCAATTTATTGAAAATGAATTCACACCAATGACCTAAATGGTGTTTGGTATTCCCATAATACCCCCTCGAGGGAGTGGAAAAAATATATTTGATGGATAAGACCTCAAAATGAATAAAATGGGCAAGAAGAATGAAATTAACTCATGGATGATATTAATATAAGTGAGATAATTCTTGCATTCTTTGATATTCAATGATGATAGAGTAGAAAAATAATTTTCTCCAAAAAGTGGGGGTAATTGGGAAGAATGCATCCCAATATAAGAGACACACTTAAATGTTCCCATAATAGGGTGAAATTTGTCAGATTATAGATGATGTATCCCAAAATAAGCTACACATTTTGATTTTACCTAGATAGGTTGAATGTTTTGATCATGGAATTATAAGAAAAACAAAATGATTAAATTTCCCCAAAGAGGGGGAATTGATTAATTAATTGATTTACACCATCAAGGTAGATTTCATCATTGATAAAACTAATTAAGTTTCCCTAATAGGGTAGATTTGATCATTTGACAAATTGATTGAGTACATAATTTATTGACAAACATAGATCAAGGATTGAACCTATTACACAGATTAAGGATGAGATGAATGATGCAAACTAAGGTGTAATGATATAATGAACATTTAAAGAATGAAGAAACCACAAAAATAAACACATAATAATGATCAAAGGTAATGAAATAAATGATTTAAAAAACACAAAAATGATACAATAATAATTAGATAATTGTGATCGAGTTGACCTCTAAATAGTTCATGTGACTGAGTGTTACCTACATATTTTTTGTGGACCTCAAGAATTTTATTTATCCTAATATGGAAGAAAATAATAAAAAATGATGAAGAATAGAATAAAATACTTTATTTGATAATATAATGAAGAATAATAATGGACTAATGTGTATGAAATTTTTTGTTACATTCTAATTCAAAGATGCATGTCATTATGAGCATATATATAGCCATAATGTTTAATTATTGTGATTTTTTCATGAAAAAAGTTATGATGTTTTTTTACAAGGGTAAATTCCTCTATAGTGACATTGTAAGAGTATTTAAAAAAATATATTTTTATTATAGAACAAAATAGTATACACCATGGTATAAAAAACCATGATGTCTAGGTTATAATGTGCATAAGGACTGACCCCCACTCTAATAGACAAATAACATAATCACACATTTATATAAAAAAAACAAGATGAGATTATCTTTGTATGCCAATGGATGGACTCAAGTATAAGTTCAAATAATCACCCTATGAATGAATATGGATTGATTCAAGCACAATAATAAAATAAAACTAATAGGTAAATTAAAAAAAAACACACAAACACAAACTTGAAAATAAAAGGAATAAATAGAATTGTATCCTTAATTAAGTCAAAATCAACATGTGAAGGTTCAATGATAATAACAATTAGATCACTCCCGAATGTAAGTATGAATGAAATGGGATAAAATTGGGATACGATATCCCAAAATAGGATTCATACATCTAGTTCCCCAAAGAGGGTGAAATTTGTGATCTAGAATGGATTTTGCCCTAAAGAGGATGGATTTGGTAAGGATATATCCCAATGGTTACTAAACTGACTAAATCAATGATTGATCAATAGATTTTTGTTTGTATTTAGGACAAGATAAATGTTTTTTTTTCATTTTTTTGATTTATATCTCTCTTGGAGATTTTAAACTTTATCAATTTACTATGATTTTATGGCTTTCTATCTCTTATGGAGATTTTAATCCTTTTCTAAATTTTAGGCCTTTTTGGGTTATCCAATTTTATTTATTTATTTATATTTTATAGATGGTTAATTTTTTTTGAATAAGTATATATATAATTCACAAGGGGATATTAAGAAATAGAAAACTATACTAGTACTAGAATGGATAATGACACAAAAATGACTAGAGCATAGGGAATAGCTTGTAAAAAATAGTGAGAGTATTGAGAATGGTGGTCAAACTGACCTCAAAAACTCCATGTGACTTAAGTGTTTCCTACATATTCTAAACATACCTTAGGACAATGTAGTTATCCCAAAATGGAAGAGAAGAAAAGTACAAAGATTAGGATGAAGATGATTAAAGAGGAAAATAGGAAAAACTCAAAAAATGGTGAGAGAAGAATAGAAGTGGCTTAAAAAATAGTGAGAGTGTAAGATAATAACTCATAAAATGGTGGGAGCATAGAAAAATTAAAGAGGGTGAAAATAAAAATAGGAATAATGGTTTCTAAGTTATACTGAGCTACCCCATGTAGCCAAGTAATGTCTGCATAGTCTGTGGAGCTTAGGCCAATGTATTTCTCTCAAAAATTGGGAGTGTAATGAAGAAATAATGATGATCACCAGTTAGGAGGTTCCACTAATGAAATGTTAAAATGCAAATGGAGGTTTATAAATAATTTAATTGAATAGTTATACCTAGAACATGACCAAGATGTAAATTCATTGGCAAATAAGATGACAAACTTAAAAACATTTTGTGGCTCTATATCTCATTGGGAGATGTGAGGCATTTTCTAAATATTTTGATTTTTAGGGTTTTTGAACATTCCATTTTTTGGAGGTTTTAGGAATAATATATAAAAGAATACACTAAAAATATAATGTATGAGTGAATATAAATAGATGTTCAAGGAACCATCTAGAAAAGTAAAAATAACCTTGGGTAGTAGCTTAAATGACAACTAAACTAGTTACAACAAGGATTTTAAAACCAACATCAAATTAGGAGGCAAAGGTAGTACCACTTTAACATCAATTACAAAAAAAATAAAACAAAATGGGGGAATTAATTAGAATAAAATAACAAAAGTTGTGTCAAGGAACTACCAAGCCAAAAAACAATGTTGAAGTACCCTTATACACGTATATTTAAAGATGTGCCAATGGGGACTAGATCTAAAAAGTCTTTTGAGATGCTCTCTAAATTTTCATTTTATACCTATGGGTCATAATCAAGATCAAAATGGTAGTAGAATATGGGATAAATGACACATATCAACTAGGAAATTAAAAATGGGAAAAAATGGAAAATATGAATGGAAATGGGAAGGGTGTCCCTAAGACAAGTCTCTCATAAATAATGATCAATCAAATCAAACATAGAAAATATTTACATTAATAATATTCATGTCATCATATAACTCTTTCCCATTATGTGTAGCTAGGATGTATACTCTAGAACTATAGCTTGTTGTAATAATGAATGGTCCTAACCAATTGGGAAAAAAATTTACTTTCTTTTCAAAGGTCACAATAGTGTTTTTTTTTTCTCTTTTAGAATTAAATCACCAACTTAAAAATCTATAGAAATGATTCACTTGTTGTAACTATGGTGTAACTGATTCTGATATGCTTTCAAATGGATTAATATAGTTATCCACTTCTCATCTAAGAGTTCCTAATCATATAGATGGCATATTATATACTCCTCATCATCAGTTATATCCTACAATGAAATTCACAAGGAAGGAAACTCGATCTCTACATGTAGGATAAACTCAAAGCCAAAGACTTAGGAATATGGTGTTTCACCTATAGGTGTGTAGATATTAGTATGGTAATCCCATAAGGTAATAAATAATTAAAAGTGTCAACCATGACTAGATTTGTTAATGATCTTCTTAAGAATATTGACAATTATTTTACTATATGCTTCCACTTTGCCATTACCTTGAGGGTAATAGGGCATTGACCATTTGTGTTTAATATAGAACTTTATATAAAGAGTTTTTGACATATTTATTTTTAAATTATCTAACATTATTAAATATAATTGTGTAGGGAATGTCACAGTGGCATATGAGGTGGTTAAAAATAAATTTAGAGATCTTATTATTAGTTATGTAAGTGAGAGGAATTACCACAACCTAGTTAGTCAAATACTTATTACTAGTTATGACATGCTTGTAGCTATATGAAAAAGTAGGGTTATCAATTCATCTGAGATTGAGTCCCCATTTATAAAATTTTGAAGGAGTGTGAATTAAATATCCATGCTTTTGATATGCATGGCAATTTCTTGACATAAGCATAGGTATTTCATTTGATTATACGACAATAATATTTTTTAGTAAGAATCTTATTTTCAAGGAGAATTACACTATTATGGGCCCCATAAATCCATTTAAATACATCATTAAGTGCTTTTTGAGGTAAAAAAAACCTCATTTTTGAAAAATGGGGACCCTTATTTTAAATTGTGCAAATTTGTACCTTAAAATTGAAAATTCACTTGATCAGAGTACCACTAGCATGTTTGCACATTAATTTCATCCACACTTGGTTCTCATTTAGATTAATTGACATATTCTCAAATGATTATTTTTTTACCCCTTCTAATGTTACTAATGATTGTTTTTTGTTTTTATGTGTTAAGGGTCAATGGAATCTCATTTGGGAATGAGCATGCTTAGGGTTTTATGATTCAATGTTAAATTGATATTTTATTAAACTTTGGTTTATCACATATCAATTGAATCAGTTTGAAGTCATGTTAAAACCATATTCTAATTTTTTAACCTAGGTCCCTTTTTAATTAAATTCAAATTTACGTAGGAACAATTCATGCAGGAATAACTATTTGTACCATAGACTTGGTTTAATTTTTACCCTAAGGCTTAGTCATGTTTTTCAACATGACAAAAACTTAGTATAATAATATTATGCTTGGTACCTTCATGTCCTATGAACCCTTGTTCTATTTTATTATCAATCATGGTATACCTAATGACATGGTCCCTTTCATTATGTTCTAGCTTAGCCTAAAAAGATTTATAAAAAAAGTTTTAATTGCATTTATTAATACAATGAAAACATGGGCTAAAGATTTATGTCATGAATTTTACCATTTGTGGGGACCCCTTTATTATGTTCTACACCCATCTTAAGATTTAATCCCAAAGTTTCAATTCATTTTTATTAACATGAATAAAAATCTTAGTCTTAAGAATTTTTCCTAAGTTCCATATGTTTCTTTAACCTGACTTAAACATTTTTATTGACCATAGGATCAATGGTACATACTTTTTTGGGAAATATTAATCTAATATCATGAGTTAAGTCAATATTTCAATGGATCCTAAAAAAGCTGAGAAGGTGACAAGTGTCACCATCATGGGAACCTTACCAAAGATCTAATGGTATACAACAAAAAAAGATCCAACAAAGCATGATTGACCAGCTGAAGATGATTTGACAGTGTAAGATCAATGTTGAAAATTCAAAGGAACTCAAAACCATCATGTGGATGCCAAGTTTCAATCTTGTAAGGGATGATTAAATCTTGAACATGTTCCCATAGATTGATGGTACATGATAAATCATACACATTATGATATATGGTGCATGTCAAGTCAAAGCTCCAATAAATACCCCAAATGAATAAGAAGGTGAAAAGTGTCAAAATTTTAGTGAAAAAACATTGATTATCCAATGGCATTTCACCTTTTATATTGAGATCTAATAGATCACATTTATCCAACTAGAAAAGATCTAATGGTGCATAACCAAGGTTGAGAAGTCAAGGCCCAATGAGAAAATAAAGAAATGATAAGTGAAATAACCACAAGACATAAATTAAAGATTGAGAATATTTAAAATATAAATGGTTTGTAGCCTCAAATACACATTCTAATAAATATCACATTGAGTAAAAAACATGATCCAATTGATCAAGATCAATAAAGTGCATTGATCTGGGTGAGGACAATCTAATAGTGTGAGATAAATGTTGACATTTCAACAAAGATCAAGATGAATGTGAAAGTGCCAAGTATCACTACCATAGGTGATATGAAAAATAATATAATCACATTCAATTTCTTAGATTGATAAAAATGAACTATGTTGATTCATGTAAATAGATCTGATGGTGCGAGATAAGGCAAAATTTTCAAAGGACCTAAAACTAGTAAAATATTGACACCTATCCAAAAGTGATAAATGGTAATTTTTAAAACATTAATCATTAATATGCCATAAAGATGCCAAGGTGAATCCACATAAGTGCCAAGTCAGATTTAAAGATCTTATGGGCTCATAAAATCAAAGGTATAAATACAAAGATCTTATCACAATCTAAGTCATGAAGTTTTCATTAGTTCAAATAGTTGCCACCATTAAAGCACTATAAAAATCTTCAAGAAAACCCTAAAAAATATGTAAACCCTAATTCAACCCTATGCTCATTATAATCAAGCCAAGGAAGATTATATTATTATTCGTGTAAGGATAATTTGATCCAGAATTGAACTGCAGACCAATAGTAACATAGAGAAATTCACAGCTATGGTAGCCTAAAAAGGTGTTTCAAGGAAAGATGTGGAGATTTATTTGACTTCAGATGTGTAAATGATAATCTTAAGAGATATATATTTTGATGCCACCTCTCTAAATACTATGGATAATAATTGGTTGAGCTTATTTTCAACCACTGATAACCAAAACCACATCACAAGATAAGAGGAGAAGAACATGTCTGCAAGGAGGCTCTTCTAAGAAATAGTTTCCATTAAAATGATGGGTCTTAATTATGTTGTAGAAAAACTTGAGGTACTACATTATATATACATTATCTCTCCTATTTTTAAGCATGGGAAAATAGATAAAGGCATAATTTCCATGAATGTAATTTTAGGAAGATTGCTTACATCTCTCCCATAGCTTTTGAAAATTATTAAAAATTGCCTAAGCCATAATTAGACATGGCCACCATCAATAATTAGGACAAGGATAATGATTTGAATAACATCCTTTCCTTATGGTTGTTTCTCAATACCTATTTGAGTATATAGTTCTATGAAATTAATAAAAAGAGTAAGAACCAATTCCACATGATGTCATACCTTTTAGATGCCCTTATTTTCATAACCAATATTCTCAACCTTAGGTAATGGTCACCTAATAAGACTTAAATAGGTTCATAATATTATTTAAAATTACATATCTTTAAGTATAAGGATCATATCTAACTCATATGTGATTGTGTCTATCTGACCCTTATTGAGACCATCACTGGGAATCCAATGTCAAGATTCAACCACTTATTAAAAAATTATATTGATTCCATGGGAGACATATCACTATACCTAGATTTCACCATCATCATAAATCAAGGAATTCAAGGCCAACCCCTTAGGATACCTGTCCATGTTCCTAATAAGTTAGTAGATTAGGAGTTAGTATATCAATTATTCCATGGAATAGATGATTTGTGCAAAATCAAGAAGAAAGGGATCCTTTACAACCTCCCAATTACTATTAGGAGGGCCATATTAAAATAGTGGATTTTTTTTGAAGCAACATCTATAAATAAGACATATTTTAATTTAAAATTAGATGAGCTAAGGTATTGGGATCCCTAGGATAGGGTTAAAGGACATTTGAAGGCCAAAGGAATAAATGTGTCTTATAAGCACCAGTCTGGTCCTTATGACCCCATATACATAAATAAATCTTAATCATCCAAGGTCGTGGGAGGACTGAATAAATAAACCATCATTATAGGATTTAGGATGATGAGAGAGAAAAAGGGAAGTCATGACATATGGAAACCAGGGGCAAGGAAATACCAATTGCTAGGTAGTGCACCTTTTAGACCCCCTTCAACCCAATCATAAGTAAAGCCTAAGATTGAGGCACAATTAAGAAATGGATAATAGAAAGGAGGACTAATGAGATAACATCATCTTCAACCTAGGTTGAGGAATAAGGATCACTAGTTGAATAAATTCTAATAGTAACATTAGACCATGGGGAAACCATTATGCCATCAAAATGCTAATATTATATTATGAGTATGAAGATGAAGAAATGGGGGAAACAAGGAAAAAATTAGAAATATATATTAGACCTAGTTCTTATGGATACTCCTAAATGAAAGGTTAAGCTAGCAATGGTCCTAGTAAAGACTAAGAATCCTAAAGTGACTCTCACCCACCCTTTGAGTGAAGTGAACCTTTGTAGTGAAGAGAACTTGATTTACAGACTTGTCATTCTAGAATGGTTCATTTATGGTAGGTTTTACAAAATACCTAGTGCATAACATCCATGGGCTATGATGAAGGCCATCAATATCCTAGTTCATGAAGAGTTCAAGACATGGATCCTATATTTATAATAGGAAGAAGAGAGAAGGGTGGATGCTCAAGAAGAGTCAAGTGGGACACAAATGGAGACCCCTTGAAACATGAGTGAACCAATCCTTAGTTGGTGTTAATTTTGACCCAATAAATACTAGTTTGCTTAGGGTAACTAAGAATAAGGCCATCATTGGTTGAGAGGAGTTTAATTTCCAAAAGGTAGAACCTTTTATTAGATTAACTCTAGTTGGAGGGTAAAATCCTACTAAGGACCCAATATTTGAATAATAGTTATTGAAATGGCTCAGGCTCAACCAGATTAATTACACATAATGATTAAGGGTATCTAGTAATAAAATAAGAGTTTGAAATAACAAGCCATATTATCAATCCAAGAAGATAGATTCAATAAATTTGAGGATATCATGACTGATTTATTTAACTCTTTAAAGTTGATCAAAACCAAGAAAGATGCAATAAATAAATAAAGTAATATGACTACAGGCCAAGTTGGCCAATGGTAATCCTCAAGCTACCAAGTTAAGGATTTGATCAAGGTCTTAACCAAAAATCAAATCCCTGAGTTTAGGATAGTCAGCCTAGCCCACTTGAATATGGCTATGGATAAATTAATTGACAAAATCAAGGCCCTGAGTAGTTTGTCTAAGTAGATAGAGGACATTTATAAGGACCTCAAACAAAAAGAGAGTAAGATATTACACATTTTAGATAGATTAATCAAATATATGATAACCCTTAGTCCATTAGACCTTATCACTAAAGAGGATTTCAAGCATATAACTACTCAATTCATGCAAGAAGATAGGAATCTAGGACAAAGGAAAATAGGGGATGATAACAAGAAAATCATGGGCCTAATTTTATCATTAGAGGAAAAGATAGGAGATGCCAATATCATCAAACAAGCTTTCGAAAGGATAGAGAGGGATCTCAAGGGCCTAGAAGATAAAGAAAAGGAGTTGTTCATGAGACCTATCATTGACCTCTAGTTGATCAATGAAAAACATTCTATAATGAAGATATTTTAGGGAAGATAAAATAATACATTAACATAAGGGTTCAAAAGTTAAACCAATCAACTTAGGATATTCTATTGTATAGAGACATTGTATATTTTTGAAAATAGAATATTCATTTTGGAAAGATGTGTGAAATTTGTAAAGGACACTGCTTATAGGTTAGTCATTATAGAATGTCTTAAAAAGGTTCTCAAATAATTGTAAAAGGATAGCTATTCTTAATATTTGACATGACTAACTAGAACACCTCATGAATTTCTATATAAATAGGTATTTTCAAATGTAAAAAAGAGAGTTTTTGGATCCAAAACTATTTTGTAACTTTTGAGAAAATTAATATAAAGGAAGGAGTTTTGTAAATTTTATCCATAATTTCTTGTGTGAATTTATATCTTGGTTTTTCTCTGATTTGTCTAGTATCATTTTCATATTTGAATGGTTATTAAGAATTATGGACGTGCATCTTTAAATGTAGAGTTAGTAATTTTTTCTAATGCTAGATTAGTTGAAATTTCTTAGGATTAATTTACATACTTTACTTTTCTTGCATCTAGGCTAATGTTATTTGCTTGTAGGCTAAAATTCTTAAAGTAAATCTTGTTTTTATTTGCATATTTTCATACCTTATATTTTTACATGATCTATGATATGATTTGAGTGTATACTAATTCACATTGTACATTTTTTAAATTCATGTTCAGATGAAATTAGAAATTTGTCATGATGTTTGAAATAGAGAACAAGAACACCTCTCTTTTTTGCATCACCCTTACTTTTGATCATTTTTGTCAATTCAAATTATATTAAATTCATTTTGAATACTCATATTAGTTTATATATAGACATAGGTTTAATCATAATTCACTTTAAATAGCATAGATCATCTTCAAAATCAAATATCAACTATTGAACCATGGTGGCTCCCAACCACTAACTAATACAAATTTGTGAAATAGTCACTTGTTATTCTTATATCCTACAAAATATAGTAAGATTATCATAACCTATAACTCATGCATTAGATTTTTTGGATTCAAAAATGAATAGTGTTTCTTAAACACTAAGAACCACCTATGATACACTTTCAGGCATCAACAAGGAACATGTTTCATTGGTACTCGGAGGGTGAGTTAAATATTTTAAACTTTACAACATATTTAGTAATTTTGGTGAGTTTTATTCAAATATTGATGTATTATTTGCTTATTTGTGTATCTTTTAACATATTTGTGTAAATATCATTGATTTTTATGGTTTCATAGTAATATTTGTGCTTATTCAGATAAAGATAGATATCATTTGAAGATATATGATAAACTATGGTAAAGATAGCTTAAGATATTTGAATCCAAGGGCTTTGAGGTTAGTAGTTGCTATTTTATTAAAATTTTGATTTTTATTTGAAAATTGAAGTTTATCTAAGCTTGAAATGTGTAAAGATCACTCATACATACGTGTTTGGACATATATTTGAGATAAATTAGCTAAATATTGATGTCATTTGTCATTATTTATACATATTTGTGCAAAATTTACTTAATATACAATTTTGATAATTATTATTTGTAAAGATAAGATTTACACATCATATTTTAAATGGGGTTCAAATCTTTCAAGCTATAATTTCCAAGGATAATGACCATGTCACATTCAGAGACAAGGGTTCCTCTTCCTTCATTAGAATTTCATATCATAGTTAGGAAAGACAAAGGTAAGCATATAATCTCAAAGTCTAAACCAATTTCACTAGTTCAAGGTGCTCATATGTTCAATCCCTATCAAGGTATGGCTTGGCTGGGTGGTTCTTTAATCAATGTGCTAGGTGTCATACATGACCTTCCTCATAATCTTGAAAAGTATTTGCCCACATTTAGTCCTAATGGTGGTGTAATTGTTGAAGAACACATTCAAATTTTCAAAGCTACTTTAAGACTATTGAATGTTATTCACGAAGATGTAACATACATATTATTTGCATTTAATTTTAAGGATGATGCATATGAATCATTTCTTAAACCTTCTTGAAAACTACATAGCCATTTGGAATGATTTTAATAATTACATTATTGATTATTTTGGAAAAATCATTAGTTCTTATGTCATGTACCAATAGTTTACCATAGCCAAAAGATATTTAAATGAACCCATAAGAGCCTTAAATGTCATATTTTAAAAAACATTTAGTAGAACCATAACTCCTTATAGACTTGATGAGGATTTATCCTTAAAGATTTACAAGGATTATTTGGATCGCATGACTTCTATATTTATCAAAATATATGGTCATGTCATTAATACACTAACCCTAGCTTATGCTAAAGCTATGACCATTAATGATCATATGCAATCCCAAGGCCAAATAACATACAATATTCCTAACATTAATCCAAATTTTCCTATTTTGAATGTCATTCCCAATTTCAATAAAAATATTCCTACCTTAAATCAACTTCAAGTCCTAAACCAATTGCCTTTGAGTCATGCACATCATTTCCAAAATCTAGGATTCTTAAATAACTCTACTAATGGATCTCATTCACAAGACTAGAGAGACTTAATGCCTATAGCTAGTAGCAATACCCAAGTGAATAATTCTAAAGCACTAAAGAATGAGAGTGATTATATCTTAAAGGTTGTTCAATATCTAAGCACTAATTTATTTTAGATATAAAAACAAGTTTTAAATACTGAGGAAAGATCTAATAAGAACTTCTATTTCTAAAGATTTAATAGGCCTTCAAATAGATTCTAAAATAACAATAACCATAATAATGAGTCATCTAATAATAATAAGGTACTTGATATAAATCTTAGTGATATAGCTTTGCCTAATTATTGTAGAGTTTAATATACTTCAAAACATGGTGAATTAGATTTTCTTGAATTTTACAATGTTTTTCAATATTTTCAAGAATATTTAGATACTTTGAAGTTGTGCCTAATTGGTCAAGCACAACCATATATATCCATCTCCATTCCCATATTATTGGTGAAAGGTTTAGTGTTGTTTTAGTGTAATCCATTAAAATATTGAGTGCTCTCAATCATTACAAAATCACTCAGTCTAGGGCTAGGGGAAGCCCCAAAGTCCCATTTAAGTTACCATGTCCAGAAAAGAATGAGCCTGAGGATATCCCTAAAGAGATCCATGCTTTTCATAAATATATGAAGAAAACCTATCCACTGAGAAACAAGGAGTAGAAATCACCTTTGACTACCTCAACTCCACTAAATAACCTTGATATTCCTCCTAATACTACATCAAACAATAATTTAGAGCCTCCTAAGGGAAGTAAATATAAAAAAAATGTTGATGCATCTAATTCTTCTAATAGGATTGGATATAATATAGTAGAAGACATGAAAAAGATCAAATATAACATTACCTTACATGAGATAACTAAGATTAATGAAAAAAGGGATCTATTGTTGGAATCTTTATCTAAAAAGCTTGGTAAGTGTCAAAAATTTGCACATGTTAATGTTATAATACAAAAAAATAAAGCAAAATTTCCACCTTTCCTTCTTATAATTAGGATCTTTGGTAAGAATTAACATATTTTCTTTGTATATTTAGGTGTTTTTGCTTACATCATGCCTAAAGGTATTTATGAGCAATTAGGTTTAACTCTAATTAACTCTAATAGGGTTATGACTTAATGAGATAAATCAAGAGCCAAAGTAATTAGTGAATTATTAAATGTTCACATGAAAATTGATTCTAAAGCAAGGATCTAACAATTTATTGATATCCAAGTGGTAGATATTCCTGATCCATATAGAATATTTCTAAGTAAAGACTAGACTAGATCATTAAATGGTTATATGTCTACTGATTGTTCACACATGTATTTACTTTAGAAAGGGGTTCTCAATTATATTAGAATATAAATGGAGCTTAAGATGAATCATGTGATCCCTGAGTATAATGTAACTAATGATAGGATTAACATGGTTAACTTATAATTGGGTGTTTGCACTCTTGACACCGCAAATGTATGTAAATCTAAAACTTCTTATGCTATGCCTAGATTATGAAAGCTATATTTTGATGGTGATAGATGTAAATTAGGTTGTAGAGTAGGATTAGTCATCAATCCCATTGGTAAGGAATACAATGACTCTTATAAACTCTAATTCCCATGCACTAGCAATCTTATAGAGTATGAAGCACTTATTTTTGGATTATAATTTGTAATCAAACATAAGGTCAATAAACTATTAGTTTCTAGTGATTCTAGAATAGTAGCTAATCAAGTTAGAAGTAGGCATCAATGAAAGTAATCCTATCTTAAGAAATATAAATTTATATTATGGGACTTAATTGAATGTTTTAATGTATTTAACATTATGACAATCCCTACATAGGAAAATAAGGTTGTTGATGAACTTTATTTAACTACATCCAACCTTATAGCCAATAAAAATTCCAAGTTATAAAGCCTTACCATTGAATTATTTTCATGTCCCTTAGTGCTAGATAATGTCAACCATATGCAAGTATTTAGTGATGATAAATAGATCATAGACTTCATAACTAGCTTAGGAGTATTTGAGGCTCACATCATTGTTGAAGTCAATGAGAATAACCTAGATGATGAAAAAGTTAAAGGGAAGCTTGATGATAAGATCATTCATCTAAATGACAATAAGAATCCCAAAAGAATGATATCCTTAGAGAGATTATTTGATTTAGGTAGACTAGTTGAGGCTATCAAGATTCCCAAAGTAAATGGGAAGGAATACAATGAAATTGACCTAGGTTCCTAAGGTCAACCTCAGCTGGTGATCATTAGTATAGCTTGTATAAGAATTAAATCCAAAATATCCAAAGATTTTCTAACGAAGTATAAAGACCTGATAGCATGGTCCTATGATGACTTAATGATATTTGATCCTAGATTCATAACCCACACCATACCATTGAAACAAGCCTAAAAATCTTTTACAAAAAATAAAGACCAATCAACCCTATCCTAAAACCAATGATATAGAAATAGGTAAAGAAGTTACTAGATGTTATGATAGTGTTTCCCATTAGACACTCCACTTAGGTATCTAACTTAGTAACAATTAGGAATAAAAATGGTGGAATTAAATTGTGCATTAACTTTATAAATCTAAATAAATCATCCAAAAAAGGTAATTATCCCTTACCTTCTCTTGACCAAGTTACCCAAAAAAAATTTGGTTATTCTATGATTTATTTTCTTGAATTTTTTAAGGGTATAATCAGGTGTTAGTAAATAAGGAAGATAGGATGAAGACCACATTTATTACTAATTGTGGTGCTTTTACATACAAGATAATTCCCTTTGGATTAATCAATGTAGGTGTAACATTTCAAAGAGATATGGACCATGTATTCTAAGGCCTCATAGATAAGTTAATTATTATATAAATGGATGATTTGACTATGTTTTCTAAAAATAGGGATGATCACATTATTTACTTGCAGCATGTATTTGAAAGGTGTAGAAGGTATGGAATCTCCTTCAATCCTAAGAAAATGATCTTTTGTGTAACTGAGGGAAAGTTATTATGACATGTCATAACCAAGGAGGGGATATATATAGACCTAGATAGAGTAAATGCAATATAAAATATAAAACCACCCAAGTAAGGAATTGAAGTCTTTCTTTGGTAAAATCAACTGTCTAAGGAAGTTTATTTCCTATTTTGTAGAGATTGTAAATACATTTAATGACATGTTAAAGAAATATTAGAATATCACATGGAATGATGAGACCAAGAAAGATTTCAAAGACATCAAAGATGTAATTTGACAAGCTCTAATCCTAATAAGCCCAGACTTCACTAAAGATTTCTATCTTTATTCCTTTGCCTCTGATCATATAATAGATATTGTTCTAACTTAGAAGATTTATAAGTGTGACCCACCCATTGCTTTCATGAGTACTAACATTTAATATTTTGAGTTTAACTATTCTTTGATTGACAAACAAACACTTGATTTAGTCAAGGTAGTGAATAAGTTTAGCCATTATATTCTTAGGAATAAAGTGCATGCAATCCTACCAAACCGTACTAGTAAGCTAATGTTGAGTTAATGTGAATTTGAAGAAAGGAGAGGTAAGTGGATGTCTATCCTTTTAGAATATGATCTAGAGACGAGGACTATCAAATTAGTAAGATGCCAAGGTTTGATTTAGTTAATTTTTAATACTAGTCCCAAATTGAGTGTTATACAGGATGATTAACAAAGATTTCAATCCAATGATTCATATGATCCCATTGTTCATTTTATAATCAATGGATATTTAACTATATGATTAAATAGGGAGAAAAAAGGAGATTTGAGGCTCAAGGTAGCACACTTCCTGATCAAACATGGAGTTCTATATAGGAAAAACTTTAAAGGCATTTACCTAAGATGTGTTTCCAAGGAAGAAGTGACTAAGATCTTGAACACTTTCCATGAAAATATAATAATTAGACATCCATCTAGAAGGACTATAGCCCACAAGATCCTTAGAGCTAGTTATTACTAGCCTACTCTCTTCAAAGATACTCACCAGCATGTGATAGAATGTCATTCATGTAAGTTTTTCAACACTAAGGAGCTCAAATCAACCATGCCATTGAAGTGAGTCATAATTGATAAATAGTTTTCTCAATGGTGATTAGAATTTATGGGGTCATCAATCCAAATTACTTAGAGGGTCACAAGTATGTTGTTTACTACCACTAACTAATGCACAAGATGGATTGAAGTAGTTGAAACTAAGCAATGTAGGATTAAAGAAGTGATGAAAGTCTATAAGAAAATATATGCACAAATTTTGGCACACCAGTATCTTTGGTCTGTGATAATGGATCTACATTCATATCCATTGAGATGACTGAATGGGCATATGATAATAAAATTATACTCAAGTTTTCATCAAACCATTACCCTTAAGGCACTGTAGTCTTTAAATAAAAAAATAAGAACTTGATTAAATCAATAAAAAATTCTATAGCTGAAAACCAAGAACATGGCACAAGCTACTTAAGTATGCCCTTTGGGTAGATATAACTAAAGTTAATCAAGATCTCAAGGAATCACCATTATTTATAAACTATTTTCAAGAAGTTTTATTACCCATTAACCTCAATCTACCAACATATAGGTTCATGTAAGAGTACATGGATGATGATCAATAAATTTTAAGTTCAACACTACTTGATATCATATAGATGGAAGATGCAAGAGAGGAAGATTTTGCCAATTTTAGTAGATATCAAACCATAGTCAAGAGGTAATTTGACAAAGTTCAAAGATAAAGGTGCTTAGATAATGATACTTATTTCTTATTTGGGATAAATCCTCAAAACCAAAAGTAAATCATGAGAAATTCACACCTTTTTAGATTGGCCCATATCCAATTGTCAAGACCTTATGAGACAACACCTTCAAACTGAAAGACATATAAGGAGCATAGTTTAAATTTCCAACCAATAGGAAATAACTTGAACACTATTTCTCTATTTTCCCACCAAAAGTCTTCAAGAAGTGAACTGTAAGACTAGTTAGAGTTAGTGTAGGTAGGCTTTAGCTTAGTCTCTTTGATTTCATTTATTTATTGTCCCTTATTTGTACATAGTATATATATATATATATATATATATATATATATATATATATATATATATATATATATATATATATTTGTTTGTTTGTTTCATTTATTTTCTATTTGGTCTGTTTTCTTTCCTTTCTTTGTTCCTTTCTTTTAAAAATTCTATTCTAAACAACCCCTAACTCAAGACTCATATAATTTCTCAAAGAAACCTTACAGTTTAGGAATGCAAGTATGGCCCCTCAACATTGGTTGATCATGGATTATTGAAATATGAGCATGAAGTTATAGTTTGGATAAATTGGTAAGAACTAGTAATTAGGTTAATTGTTCCTTCATATTTTAATCCTTATTCTAATATAAATTTTGTTCTAAGAAGGATTTCACATATAGGGTGAAGGATTGAATTACTAAGACAAAGTCATGTTTGCACTTAAAATCCATTAATTACTTGGGACAAAGTTTACATCCAATGATGATTGTCTAAAGATCAAGCATTTGAACAAATCCTAAAACATGGATAATTTGGTTTCCAACCTTTTCTAGAAAGTCAAAATATTAAAAAATATAAAAAATAAGATCCTACTTAAAAATTCAAAAACATTCTAATCAAAGACGGTTCAATTAATCTCCACTAGGGCTATGGATGACTATATAGCAATGGATAAAGGCCTTGAGTGGATCCAAATGTATCTCTATCAATTCTATGAACACCTGGCTAGAAGCAAAGCAATGCCCAAGCCTTCCCTAAGCTAAAGCATGATTCTTAATGAACATCTAAATATGTTTTCAGTCGATGTCAATGGTCAAGGTCATAAGTCTATATGATTTTATGTAATTACTATGGAAATAAATAAGTGGAATCAAATAACACACATAAAATGACTATGTTTTGATGTTTAACCCTAATTTTTATATGGAAGACTTGTTCTAACCATGAATTTATCTTAATAATGGGAATTGATCAAGTAGAATAACTAGCCTAGTTATTGTCCTAAACTAGAGTCTTTGAATTCTCACATATTGATAAGTTTTCCCTAGAAGCCACCATTTATTGAGGTCAACATACCCCCATTTTTGAAAAATGGGGACCCTTGTTTTAGATTGTGCAAATTTATACCTTAAAATTAAAAATTCACTTGATTAGAGTAACACTAGCATGTTTTCACATTGGTTTTATATAAATATCATCCACATATGGTTCTCATTTTGATTAATTGACATATTATCAAATGATTATTTTTTTACCCCTTATAATATTGCTAATGATTTTTTCTTGTGTTTCTATATTGTAGGTTCAATGGAATCTTATTTTGGAATGAGCATGCTTAGGGTTTTATGCTTCAATGTTAAATTAATCTTTTATTAAGCTTCAATTTGTTAAATATCAATTGAATCTATTTTAGTTCATGTTAAAAGGCTAGTCTAATGTTGTAACCTAGGTCCCTTTTGAGTTAAATTCAAATTTGTGTAGCAACAATTCATATAGGAACAATTATTTGTGTCATGGACTTAGTTTAATTTTTTTTTATCATAAGGCTTAGTCATGTTTTTTAGCATGACCAAACCTTAGTCTAAGAATATTATTATTGGTCCTTTCATGTCCTATGACCCCTTAGTCTATTTTATTATTAATCATGGTCTAGATAATCACATGGTCCCTTTCATTATGTTCTATCTTAGCCTAAAAAGACTTATCCTAATGTTTTAATTACATTTATTAATAAAATGAAAACCTGGGATAAAGCTTTATGCCATGTATTTTATCATTCATAGGGTCCCCTTTATTATGTTATAAAACTGAGCTTGAGATTTAATACTAATTTTTTAATTCATGTTTATTAACACAAATAAAAACCTTAGTCTTAAGACATTATCCTAAGTTTCATATGTTTTGTAAACTTGAATTAAACATGTGTATTGACCATAGGATCAATGATATTCACTTATTAGGGAAAGATTAATCTAATAGCATGTGTTAATTCAAGATTTCAATAGATCCCCAGAATAAGTGAGAAGGTTAAATGTGTCATCACTATGGGAACCTTTCCAAAGATATGATGATACATAGATAAAGATGATTTGATGTTGTGAGATCAATGTTGAGAATTCAAAGGAACTCAGAACTAGTGCAAAGATGCTAGGTTTCCATCCAATAATGGATTATTAAATTCTGAACATGTTTCCATAGATTGATGGTATGTGACTAAGCATACACATTCTGATCAATGGTGTGTGTTAAGTCAAAGCTTTAATGGAGCCTCCAAATGAATGAGAAGGTGAAAAGTGTCACAATTTTAGGTAAATAACATTTATTAGCCAATGACATTGTACCCTTTAGATTGATATTTGATAGAGCATTCTGATCCATCTATATAAGATATCATGGTGCATATTAAAGGTTGAAATGTTAAGGCCCAAAAATTGAATGTGGAAATGATAAGTGACATAACCATAAGACATAAATTAAATATTGAACATATTTCAAAGATAGATGGTATTCATACTCTTGTACACATTCTGATCAATGGCATTTTGAGAAAATAACATGATCCATTTGATCAAGATCAATAAAGTGCATTCATTTAGGTGAGGGTGATCTAAC
>JARHVA010011547.1:0-46896 GCA_037957365.1 Torreya grandis | reverse complement strand
ATTATAGTTGCCACTAATCATTCAAGCACTTGTGAAGATAATTGTTTATGAAGAAAGATCTAAAGATTGTTTTGGTTTGGGATGGCTCAATTTTCTCAAGGGTCATGTGTTCATGAATAAATTACATGGAATTTGAATATTTTTTGGGTAAGGGAGAATCCACATAATTAGATTAAAAATCATGATAATGGGTTTCTCAAGTGAATAAAATATATAAGGGAAAATGCAAAGGGAAGAATGTAGATCTTCTACCTATAAGTGTAGTGTGAATGTTGTGATCCCAATTTTTATTGTGATTGTAAATGTGGTATCAATTTCAATAAAGGAAATTTTTTTTCCATGTTATTTTCCTTTGTGTCTTGAGAGAAGAGAGTGAGACAATCACTAATGGGGAGTAAGGTATGCATTAATTTGTCCCCCTATATTCCCATCTACACCTTGTTAAATTTTACTTTGTGTGGCCATTATGTGTTATATCACATGCCTTGCATGATTACTTATGTATTTTACATCATGTGATCCTTGAGTGTGTATTATATTGTATGAGGCTCTTTCCTTGAGTGACATTGATTTTCATTCTTAGTAGTTCTTTCCTTGTGTGATTGTGTGACATTGATTATTTAGTATCTAGCATTCATTGTTATAATATTAAAAAAATATTTCCTTGAGTGATATTGCTGGTTGATTATATGTGTAACTTGACTTGTGTGATATTACATGTTCATTTAGTGCTATTTTGTGTGCATTATGGCCATGACATTGTGTGAATTTGTGTTTATAAATCTAGGATTATTTACTAATCTTGTGGTGTCATGATCCATATCATGCATATTCCTACTTATGTGGGTGCCATGTTTTATATTTTTTCATATCCATGTGTGGATTATTATTCATTATTTAATGTTTGTGATGACCAATATTGTATGCATAATTGTTATAGCTATCTAGACATGACCTCATTATGTTTTAGGGTACATGTTTCATATATGCTTTAATGCGATATTCATGTTATGATGACATATTTTCCTCATGTTATCAAATTATTTAAATTCTTTCATATTTATATATAACATGATGTGTTTCACTCTTTTCCTTTGAGATGAGTAATTCACATGCTACATTCTTCACCTCAAAATCAAGGCATACTAGTGGGATTTTCATAGAGATTCAAGCCTCCAAAAAAATTATTTATATTTTGGGGACAAATTTAAAGGGTTCATATTGGTTTAAATTACCAATTTGGTTTCATATTATGGGATACATATATATATGGAAATATATTTAGGGTATATGTAATGCATATGTAAATATTTTATAGGTATATGAGTGATAGGCTATGAGATTTATCATACTGGGGGTAGAGTGACATATATATATATATGGCATTCTATATCAAATTAGGACATTTGATCAAATTATGAAGCATGGATGTTGTTCATGAATGCACTTTTATTTTTTAAATGTTGATACCGAAGGAAATGGTAGCAATTTGAATATAAAATATGTCTAACATGGTTGATTTAGTATATTTAGATTTACATATGAGCCTAATATGGTTTTCCAACTTTTTCATATTGAACCTATTATAAGTTATATATTAGTTAACTGACTAGTGTAGTTGAGGTTCTATGTCACTCAATGTCCTGCCATTACTCTTTCTTCCTGAGGGTTGGGGCATTTATCTTCCCAACCCATGGTTTTACATAGTGACACTTGTCTTTTGGAATAATCACCCCAATATCCATTGCTTTGAATGGAATCATGGTTCATTTACTTACATGTGTATTCCTTCCTTGCTCATTAAATTTCAAATGTTTCAATTATCTATTTTACTACAGATTTCATATCATATATGGACATTAATTGATGTATATTTTATTACAGGTTTTCTTGGAGCAATCTATATGCTTGGAGTCTTCTCAAAAATATAAAGTGTAGTTACACACTGAGGTATGTAGTTTATTTATCCTATTTCTCTAGAATTTTCAATACTAGAATAAAAGTGTGGAATTGTAGACACATAAATATAGTATAAGACACTTTATGATGTCAGTATTGACTTATATTTAGATTACATGACTTATCAATACATGTATGGATATTTTTCTCCCTTTTATCCTATCCACCTTCCTTCTATGAGCGTAGCCTTCCCAAATTTTCATCAACTTATAGGAATTCCCTAGTTTGTGCCTACTAATCTACTTATTATCTTAATTAAAAAATTATCTCTTGATCATCAAATCACTATTACTATTTCACATATGGATTCATTTTTTTAAACCATCCACATGTGTCAAATCTATTTGTTGTGTCTTACAATAGTCATTTTTTGAATTCAAATAATTCATAATAGGTCAACCTGTATATTGGAAATGTTGGTGACATGAGAAATTACACAAAGAGTCAACTATTTAAACACACTAGGCCAAATCCTATTCCTATGCTAACACCTATCAAGATCATATATATTATTCATCCACACATTTAGAGGAACAACCCTAAAACTTCCAAATTATAAATAAGTTAAAAGGAACAAGCCTTAGCCATGTCTAAAAACACCCTCAAGCCAAATCAAGTTTGACAAATTTTTCAAGTGTCAAAACCTATATTATAGGTTGCATTCATACTAAATTATCACTATTCAACACATATACCTAATGAAACTATGTTAGGTTTGAGCCCTCTTTGAAGTATTGAAAACATAGGCAACACTGACGACCATTCAATGAGGGTGGTTGGGGTTAGCTCAAACCATATTTTTCATTCCTTTTTTAGGTAAACCTAAATTCAAAAGTGGAACTAATAATTTCAAGGTGAAGAATACATAATTTTGGACTTATGTATAGTGGTTAGTTATTAATATTATATAGGATAGTGGTTTACAAGTAGGCACAGTGATCTGTGAAGAAATATTCTAGCACATAACACAAGGACATTTCTAGTAGAGATCAAATGACTATAGTTATTGTAAGCATATAAATTCTAGTATATTTGTCTAATAAGTTCAAAATAGTCTATTTCTAGTACTGAGTGACTGTAAATATAGGTTTAATCATTTTTCCACCTGCACATAATCTCAAACCTGAATAGAATAGTAAAATCTAAGTACCCTAGTCATAATGGTTATTATTATAAATAGTAAATTATAATAATAAATATACTTGTACATTTAAATCTTCTTAATTTAGACATACCTTAGATAATTTAAATATTCATAGTTTTACACTTTTTAGGATCGTTAATCAAAAAAAGGTAAAACCATACCCTAGATAAATAATATCTAAAATAACCACAGCAATAAAATTAGATAGATCATGATGCCCTAAGGTAATATGAGCAAAAATATTAGCTCAACCAAAATGTTTTACAAAAATATGACTCAAGGGTCACAATCTTATAGAATATTGGCTTAAATGGAGATTAAGCAAATACAATAAACTATACTAAATTAAAACTCCCTGTATACTTAAAATTGAGAATTGAAAGCTTTGATGATTGATAAAATTGGTAAATTTAAAAGACATGGATAGAAAGAGATTAATACCTTAATCTTACTTAGGTTCTAGAAATGGCTTCTGACACTATAAAATAGACTCTGGGATTATGTAAATTGAAACTCCAAAATCAAATTATGTTTCCTAATTATGACCAAAGTGGCCACTATCTATTATAGATAGACCATAATATTATGGATAATGATGACCATTTTTTATTGATTATGGAAAGCATTTCTAATTTTTTTTTGTTGATCTTAGGGGTCTAAAACTTTCTAGGATGTTTTAGAAATAACAAATGTTTGAGAATCTGGCTTTGCTTGGTAGAATTATCATGTACAATCCTCTAAATCACTTCTCCTTTGATATAACCCTAGTTCATCCTAATTTTTAAATAATAAGTAAAATATACAAGGTTAGTACCTTGGGGCCCCTTGATGGTTATAACTACATATCCATACACTCTGAATCAAGGCTTAATGTGGTTCTAGTTATTGTGAGTGTTCTCAACCTAAATGAGAGAAATAAATTCACCTCATCTCCATAGATAATAAAATGAAACTATATGCTATTTAATGCAACCTTATTTGGTATAATTTTATAGGTACAAGACTTCAGTAGATGATGAGGATAGAATATTATCAATGTGTAGGCTCCTTCATAAGTGTATAATGGATATACTCAATATGCAGGTAAATAATTTAGAATTAATAATCTTATAAGGATTATTTTATTTCACTAGATCTAAAATTACTTAGGGTACATGTGTGTATATATAGGCTTTGTAAAGACACATTCACATGTAGGTTGGCCATGAAAAAGAGTGAGATCCAATAATCAAGGCATGTTAAATTAGTGCATGGTGCAAATGAGTGATAAAAATTAGATGACCAAAATTATATGGTCAGTTCTAGTCATATCAAGAAAAGACCTAGAAACAGAGATCAAATTGGATAGAGGATGACTGAGTGGATCTCAATGCAAAAAAGTGATTGATTTAAGGTGTTAATGAGGAAATTTGGGGAAAATAAGGGTATGAAAGGTCCAATGTGAAGGGAAATTATCATAAAAAGATCCAAATATACATAAATAATCTAAGTGTGGAAAATCATGACAAATTTGTGATAATAACATGACATATACCAACATTAGGTGTCTACAATTATTTATGTTTTTAATTACTTTCCACTCCACCATGGCCTTGATCATGTGAGGACCAACTTTGAATCCTTTATGAGATACAATGTGACCCAAGTATTCCACCTCTTTGACCCAAAAATCACACTTAAAAGGGTTCACATGAAGTTTATGCTATTTAATAATTTGTAAGACTTGATCCACATGGTGTAGATGGTCCTCCCATGTTTTTTTAAAGATAAATATATCATCATAAAATACCAAGATGAACTTCCACATAAAATTCTTAATTATAGAATTCATCAAATTCTAAAATGTAGAAGGGGATTTTTTTAAACCAAAATGCAGCACTAGAAACTCATTATGGCCCTAATATGTTCAAAAATTTAACTTACAAATATCCTCCTCTCCAATTTTGATTTTATGATACCGAAATTGAAGATCTAGTTTTGTAAAATAAAAGGACCATATAACTCATATATAAATTACCATATACAAGAATAAGAAACTTATCTTTGATGGTGAATTTATTGATTTCTCTATAGTTTGGAATTGTTCCAATTTTCATTCTTCTAAGGCACCATAACCACTAAATAATAATATGCACTCTAACTATGATGAGTAATGACTCTTCCAACATCTCTTGTGTCATGTTCTCAATCTCACTCTTTTGCACATTATAGGTATTTGTAAGGTCTAATGTTGGGTGGTTGGCTTAATGATACAATTTAAATTACATGATCATGGTCTCTTTTTGGAGGCAAACCTTTCATAATATCCCAAAAAACTATTGAATGTTTATTCACAATTACTTAAATATTTTGCCTTGTTAGCATTTTGACTATTTTACTTCTAATGAGAAGAATTGTGCCACAAACCCAACTGAATGTTTTTTAGAAAATTTCACATTTTATGAGAGCTTACCATCTTTTGAGAATTTTATTTCAACTATATTAATTTAAATTTATTTCCTTCATAATTAAAATAAATAAAAAATTCTTGGAAGTTCATCTCAATCATGCCTAAGGTGTTGAGCCATTGAAGTATGTTAAGAATATATAAAAAATAAAACTTAATGTTTATAAGTATTTCATATCATATATCTCTTTATATAATTATGAATAAATTCAAAATGATTAAGTATTGGATTGACCTACACAAGATTTGAAACATTACAAATTTTGTAATTTTTTTAAGTACATTAATATAAACTACTAATAAAAATCAATAACATCATATTGCATTCATATTTCCTAACTAGAAAATAAAAACCTCAACTTATGAGGTTAAAAAAAAATTTATTCCCTAACCATATTATTCATATGGAACAAATTTTAAGGGTAAAATAATATTTGCCTTCTTTTAGAACATGACTTTAAAATAAAAGTTTGAGTTACAAAACAAAAAAAGTTGTGGGAAGATTTTTTATAGTCTCTAAGAAGGAATGGTTGTATCTCTTTATTAAAAAGACAATAATAAGTAAAAAATTGGAAATAATATTCAAATTTACAAGATACAATTACATTTATAGTTAAAATTCACCTAAATTTTTGAAAAGTGAGATCCTAAAGATAACATGGAAAGAAACAATGTTGGCATGTTCAAATCATAGCTCAAAAATTAGGGCTAAGTCAAATGAGGAATCTCACCTAAAATTGGTGTTAAAAATAATAAATTAAATATTAAGATACAAATATCCCTTATATCAAGATACATGATGGTTCTTATCCATCATGCATTTTAATGTGTTGAAATAAGGATGCCATGGAAACATGGTTTCTATGGTATTTTTCTAGGTTTTCAAAGTTTAAAAATTTTGAAGTTCTAAAGTTTATATTTTAAAATGAAATTAAATAAAATGTCAAATAAAAATATTAAAACTTATATATTAACAATAAAAATTTAAAATAAAATATTTAAAAATAGATATAATTAAATATATGGATTTAAAAAAATAAAATAAACAAGCTTGACCTAAGGAGCGGGAAGGGTTGAGCTCTAATGGCTCTCCTCCTCACACTAAAAATTCTTCATGATAGCTCTTGTTTCCCCTATCTCTTGGTACTAGCATCCTCAACTATATCTATTGGAGGAAAACTCTATCGAATCCACCTCTCTTCCTCTGCTTCTACTATGGGTTTTATGGCCATAGTGGTTTCTTCCTTGGATGTGATTCTTGAGATACTATTATCTTCAGATGTTTTGTTCTAGTTTGGCCCAAAAAATGCTTATCCTCTTTTAGACCCTCCAAATTTCATTGGTTCTTTTAATTACTTATTTTTAATCAATATTTCTATTCTTTCAATCCTTTTCTATACAATGGTATTGCACTTTACCCTATTTTTGGACATGGGATTGAAGCAATTACATTTTTGACCTATTTTGGCTACTTTTCTCAAGGGGATCTCTCCCACCCCCTACGTTCTTTGGATATTTATTGTACTTCATGTTTATTTTGTATGGAGTGTATATGTATAGGTCAAACATTTTTTCTCTGTGTTGTGCCTTTTTATGGAAAAGGATATGGGTTATGTATGAAGCCATGGTTTTCTTTATGCATCCTTCTTGGGTATTGTTTCTTCTTCCTTTTGGGTGAGGCTTTTGATTCTTCCTCTTCTCTTTTGGTATTCTTCTTCTTCTCTTAGTACTACTCTTTATTTTTCATTTCAACTCTCTTGAATAGCCTTAAGTCTATACTCCTCATGGTTTTCTATTGATGTAGTCTTTGACAATATTCTTCTAAAATAATTTTGGCTCAAGTTTTGTTTTCAAAGATTGTAAGCTAGTTTTTTACAAGCTTGTGCCCTTCTAGTTATAAGTAAGCTTCTATCATGGGCCCCTGGTCATTTAAATCTCAAAGCATCCTATTGATTCTACTTTTTCTCTATATGGTGGTTTTGTGAAGGATTTTTAGCTTCTTCCTTATTGGTGGTGGAGCATTATCAAAGTGGATGCTACATATTTTATTCAAGGGAATTTTGACATCCTTTTTCCTCTTCTCACTGAGGAAAATTTGGTTTTTCTTGAATGTGGTGATCCTCCCTTCAATTTTTATGTAGTTTATCCTCTCCTAGCTCACAAAATTTTAAACCCTTATATGGACCTTCATAATCTCTTTGTAGTCTTCTTTGATCAATTATGGTTGTTTATTTAAGGGCTAGTTGGATATTCAGTAGAGTAAGTTTCCTAGTTTTTATTCCTACATGTAATTTTCAAGGTTGGCCTATTTATGGTATTTGTTCATTGATCTTTGATAAAATATAGTAGGAAATTATTATATGTTAGCCTTAATGAGTTTAATATATTTTTAATGCATTAATGTGTGTTGGCTTACTTATGGGTTTTGTTGTTGGCTAGTTTATGTAGAATATTATGCTAGCATGTTTATGGGATTTGTAATACTTTAGTTTTTCCTCTCTCATATCCTCTCTACTATTATTTCTCTCTCTTATTCTTTAGAATATTACTTCCATAGTCTTATTGATTTCTCAAAAGGTTGAGGACCCCAATATAATCCCACAATTTACTAATGAAATAAAATAAAAATTATACATATGAAATAGAAGCCAGTTATTGTGCATGGACCAATAGTCGGTAAGGTACATGTAAATTAAATCACTATTAGTTATTTAAATAAAAGTGAGTATATGTCACTTTCACAACTAAAATTTAAACAAAAATTATCTATCACAACAAGTCAAATCAAACAACTAAGCAATCAAATGATGACATATAGGTGGATACTAAATATATGACTTAATCCTCAAGTAATGGTCCACCTTAATTCTCTTTTAATTTAAAACACCCTAATTTAAATACCTTAAAAAAATCTTTCACATAATTTAAATACCCAAAACTAAATTATTGACATGGAGAGATCATAGTCTATGAAAGGGTATTTTTTATTTTATAATTATGTCGTACTTACATGCCTATATGCACCCATTAACTTATAATTTAGAGTGACTAGCTCCTCTTTTTTATATATTAAAATAAATTTATTATGCACAACCTCTATTATTCATTTTTCTCATCATGTTTCAATTGCATTTATATTTCTCCATTTTTCATATCTTTTAACATAGGAAGGAACCATCCAAAAATGAATTAAATATGCATATTAAAAAATCTAGGGTCTAGATCAACCCATTCTCTCTTTCAAATATTATATTTGGACTACACATTATTCTTAGATTTATAAGTCATTTATTATTATTATTTTAAAATTACATTATTACTTTCTATGAAAATTTAAATTAAAATATCTTGCTCACTTAAACTTTGAGTTCACTAAACTTACAGGTGTTAGATGTTTCTAAACTCATGACCTTAATGAGAAGAAGTAAAGGCAATATTTTAATTGAGTTATCATAAGCTAATAGCTATAAATGATCCTTAAAGCTTTTGGATTTTGTATCACTCTCTTTTGGTTTAAATTTATTTCTTTGATTGCAAATCCCATGTGCATTTATCTTGAACATCTCCCAAAATGAATTTTTCAAAATTTGAATTTGTAGGTTCTAAGTTTTCTATGTTTAGATCAAGGGCAAAGGGTTTAGGAGACTCTATAGAGTTTTGTAGTTGCCTTTTTGACATTTTTATGGCAGCACATGGTTCTAATATATATGAGGATGTTAACATGAGTGAGGGACTTTGTTCTTTTAATTTCATAAGGAATGGTGGTCATGATTTCAAAAATAATGATGGAGGTGGTAAGGGTCTAACCATGGATTTTTAAAACCCTATTCAATCCATGTTTGATGTTGAAATCTGCCTTGGAGTTGGCTATATCATAAATGGTTCCCAAGTTTGGGGTTTTGAGGATGTAGAGGTTGTAGATAATAATAGAATCATCATTGGTGGAATTCACATCCCTTCTTAGTTAGCTAACCATGTGGGCATTAATCAATTTATTGATTCTAAGACTACATTTCTTAAGGAGCACTAGGTTTACACTGCCTATGTTAAAATATCTAATTATTTTCATAGTTTTAGATATTATTAAAATAACAAGATTATTTCTTTCCATGGTTTTTAACCCACTTTGGAATTACTCCCCAAAAGGTCTTTATCTCATTTATCTTCTTTTGTGGTTGTTGTTGCTTCTAGCTCTTATGTCCCTTCCCAAGTAGAGCATGATTCTCCCTCATTTCATCTTAGCATTGTTCCTCCTCCTCTTAAACTTTTTTAATCCCTCAACCCATCCTTTTTATGGGTGATGTGTTTATACTCTTTTTGGAGGAGCCTCCTATACTAAATATTGATGTTTATTATTATGAACATCAAAAATGACATTGGTAGAAGGTTCTTATTTAGTAAATGTGTAGGATCCTCTTTGCCTTTAGTAGGTTTTTCCATCTGGGATTATTTTATTTGGGATTCTCTTGTTAAACCTTATTTTTCCCTACTTTTTAATGGATTATGATATGGATTTTGTATGGGCCTCAAGATCTTGGTTCTTTGGAAATTTTAAGATATTCTTTTATCCTTAGAATTATTTCTTTGATAAAGCAAAGGCTAAACTCATGTCAGCTCATTTATGGCTCAGGTTGTATAACCTTCCTCATGTCATGTAAAATTTAGATCATCTCAAATCACTAGCTAACATGGTGGGCTATTTTATTAAACTTTATGAGATCTATTTGGGGAGTAACTTTGTGAGAGTATTTTTTTATTAGATACCTCCAAGCCTATATCTCATTTTTTTAAGTTGTTTTCCTCCCATGGTTTCTATATTAATTAATTATTAAGGTATTCCTATTAGATTCTTCCATTATAATTATCTTGAGCACTTTGTATTAATTTGCTCTTCTCAGGTTCTTAAGACCACTAAATTTTTATCACAATTATGATGGAGAAAAAAGGATGGCTTCCCTAATGAAAATTTTCTTTGATGCTATTATGGAAAAAAATTGGCTCAACTCTCTACACCCCCAGTTTATTCCTTATGTATTGATCCTTTGGTCTCCTCTTAGCAAGTGGCTCATGTGACCAAGGTGACAAATTATGGTCTTGGGGTGGAAAGTTTTCTCAAGACTTATCCATTCTCTTTTGGCTTAGATCCATTTAAATGCCTCATCTCCAAACTTAATTTTAGGTCCATTAATAAGCATAAAATGAAACTTACAGAGGTTAAGCATCTGAATATGGATTCAGTGGGCACATTCTAGGTTAATTTATTAGGGTCACTTGAATCTCCTATCTCCCAAAGAGAAATAAGATTAGATTCTATGTGTGCATAATTTTATTCCTCATTTGGTGTTTTTGGTTATTGTAGCTTTGATGGATCAGTATTATCTAGCATGATTAGGCTTCCTATTCTACTTCTTTTTATTTTCTATTATACTTCCATTCTTATGGTTCTTATTCATAGTTGTTTCCATGACTGGTGGAGTTTTTTTAGTTGTTCTATATTTATTTATGACTGTTTATGAATGTTTATTGTATCCAAATGACTAGGTCCCAATTGTGTCCCAGATCCATTTTTGTCTTTGGTCAAAATCACTAATTATTTTATCAAAAAATTACCAAATCCCACATGCATCTGAACATCAAAAAATTGGGATGAAGGTTTTTCTATATAACTATAAATATTCATTTTCTATCTTATCCTAGAATAAAAATAATAATAGATTTTGATATGCATTTTGTTTTTTAAATTTTTAACTTTCTTATAACCATGTTGAAAAAATGGCAATCTCCATCAAATTAAATTTACATGCAAAGTCAAATAGATTCATTGTCATGTACATTAAAATCAAATCACATGATTATATAAAATTTTTGGGGTTACATTGAAGTTAATTTTTTGAGATAGGGTCATTCTTTTAACACTCTCTTAAATTTCAATAAACTGTACCCTCTTCAAGACAAAACTCTACTTCTAATTTATCCATTACAAATATCTATAAATATTCATCTCAGATAATGCAATTGTACAATATGAAATGATTATTACAGTGTATGATTGTTTATCTTCAAAGTTTAGAACATCTGCACTTAACATAGTTCACTAGGGAAGAAGTGCTACTAGTGAACATCCTAAGTTTTGAGGTCCACACTACCACTTAAATACCACATAGGAACACTAAAATTAATTCATTTGAAAGTTTAAAATTTATTGAATTTATATTTTTTCTTTGGCATATTGAAATGGATGGAAAATCATATTTTAAATTAATTTAAAATAATAAGTTTGAATTGTATTTAAAAAATATGTTATCCAATACTTGAACATGGTGTAAATATGTTCTCCATTGAATCACTATTTTTTATAATATAATATGTTGTGATGTGGTTGGAAATTATGAGATAAAATTTAGACAACCAATACATAATACTATCATTACACCAATAGGTGCTCCTACAATGGCATCCAGAGGAGGTGGATGGGAGTTGTAATGGGGTGCAAATGTTAGCATTTAATTATTCGAAATATAACATTATTAAAATATATATATATATATATATATATATATAATTGTATCAAAGCCGACATGATTAAATAAAAAAATAAAACAACAAACATGATGGTTCAAAAAAATGAAAAACATATAAATACAATTAAATTCAATCCAAAAAAGCAAATAAAAATATAGAGTAAAGTGGACAAATAAAATATGAACTTTTTACATTTATTATTTTAAAGATTACTTATTTTCTCATTATTTTCTGGTACAACTTCCCTCGTTGCTTTTAGTGTGAAATTGATTTCCACTTGACTGGTTACATTATATTACAACATCATAATTAATAAATAAATAATCATATTCCACATCATATTTATTAATGATTATAAAAATAAATTGGCATACATATCTTAGATAAATCTATGTAAAATACACTAATATATATCATTCTTGAAGTACCTATATCGTACTGAATTGTGAGTGCCTCAAGAATGATATCTATTGGTATATTTTATATAGATTTATCTAAGATATGTATGCTATTAACTAGTAAGTAGTACCATTTCAACTAGAGGGCATTATGTGTTCAAATCATATTTCAAATATTGGTACATGTTCACTTGTTGGCACTTCTCCCCTACACTTGATACACAAAGGATGAAGAGTTTCCCCACAACCATTCAAATGTTTTACAAACTACAAAGGTGTTAGAATGATTTAAAACTAATGAACAAAAAATAACCAAGTGAAAAATGTAAATAGGCAAACAAAAATAATTAGAGGAAGATTCCAAAAAAACTACAATTTCCCTTGGAACTTAATGTTTGCTAGGATGGAAGCTCTTGATTTATATATATATATATATATATATATATATATATATATATATATATATATATATATATATATATATATATATATATATATATATATATATATATATATATATATGTTAACACAATTGGGAATTATACATAAACATTTTTAATGATATCAATAATCAAGGTACAAGGATATACAATATATCAAGCAATATAAACCATGGGGATAGAATAATGTCAATGCAAACAGTAGGCAAGTGCCAAAATTTCAATTCTAGGAAGAAGATGAGGCATGGAATAAACTCAATGGAGGAAGGCACATGAAATGCATGACATATAATAATATATGTAAATAATGGAAACTATAATATAATAATTATATATTAATGAATCACAAGATATAGGCTCGACTAGATAACCAATGATCTTAGCTATATGTGAAATGCTAGAATATATGAGTTAAATATGTAACTTTAAAGTATTAGAAAAGTAGTCATGAGATGTGTAGTAATTAAAATCATCTTCCAAAAGAGATATATTTTAAGAGTGGATTAAATGAGCCATTAAAACCTATTGAGAATCATGTAAAGGAATATGTTGTGATGAATAAAATGCTTAGATATGATCCATAGAAATAGGTTGTAAATTAATCTTTAGATGTATATGATTATGTAACATAGGTCTCAAATATTAAACTATAAGAATCAAAGCTCTATGATCGATTACACTATATGGTGGTGTTATAGACATAAATTTAATAGGAACCATAATTGATAGTGGTAAAATAGTAGTATATCACACGAGGTTGAATCATTCACTCCTTATGAAGTGCTCTAGATGATCTCATATGTGATCTCTAAGGTTGGAGAGGTAGCTCATAATCTGTGCCATGAGTCATATGTACTTTTTTATTATGCACAAACTTGAGATAATGATGAAGTGTATAAGGTATTGCTTTCATTTTATTAAGTCACTGGCATCCAATTAATAGATTATATGATCTTATACCTAATATTACATAAAAATAAACTATAATGGTCTTAGAATTGACTATAATTAGTTGTGTAAAACCACCAAGGGATGTGTATGAAATGATATCGTAATTATAAGTAAATATCATTCAATATAGGCTTGACTAGATACAAATGACATTATAATTATGTCTTTGCTATAACCATTATTAATTATAATTCCATGTGTACTCAAAGGATGATAGTCAACAAATCCAAGAATTTATAAAGAACCATTATTTGAATAATCATTTGAAATTTCATGGTTAGATAATTTTATTGAAGGTATTTACTTTTGTTTTTTGTGCCTCTCATGGGATGTAGCATTATAGACTTTATTTTTATGATATACAATAAATGGTGAAATGAGGATTGAAATATTGATATGTTAAATCACAATCTTGATTTTAAGTGTTAAGCTTCCTCTTATTTGTATGGAATGGTGTCTCTTTGGATTTAGTCTCCATTATGCATCCAAGATCAAGTTTGTATTGATTAGGAACTAGGGTTATTAGATTTTTAGGACTAATTTCAATTGTTAACAATTCACTATCTTTGCATCTCTTTGACTTTATATATTTGAATCTAGTGCCACATTTTTAAAATATGATTTGTAAAGGACCACTAGGTTCCATTGGTTGATTAATATTAAAAAAGTGTCTACCATAGATTTTTTTCATTTATTCATGGAAGGTGGTATGTCATTAATCATGGAGAATGGGAAAGGTTACCCATAGTCTAGGAGTTTATGATATGATTATCCATTACCAAATATATTAATGTCATTGTTATATTCTTCAGGACCACATGGTGTAAATCTAGTTTTCTATAAATGCTCATCTATGCAATCAATTTTTTAATCATATTTATCTTCATCATCCCAAACATGAATAACTCTTTGGCCCTAAATGATTTTCCCATAGCATATGTATACATATTATCCACGAGATTTGGTTTTTTAATTATTATGATCTTTGTATGAGGTACGTTAAGGTGGGAGATAATAACTTCCATGGGTTCTATAGCTTTGAAATTTCAGAAGGGGACATCATCCATAGGATAATTATAATTGTATCCCTCATTTAAAAACATTAAACATCTAAGTATGTAGAGGGGATGAAATCAATAGTATGAATCTAAGGTGTAACAACTCCATTGGGTTTACTAGAATAGGGTAAAAAAAATTAAATTAATTACACATATTCATCTAATAGATTTCACCATAATGAAACCTAACTAAGTGATCTTTAAATTTATGTATTATTTTTAGTTAACATTAAAAGGTCTAGAGATAATCCATTTAGATAATGATCACCATAACAATAATATATCAAAATAGGTTTAATGTTGAATATACAAAAAAAGATTGCATTTATTTCATAAAATTAAAATTATAATTTCAACCACAACTAATAAAACATTATAGCCACTGTTATAAATGTACATATGAATAAAAAGTACATTTTTATCAATAATACATATCTCAATAATAATAATAATACTATGATATAAATCTCCATAGAGTATGAGTGTCAATGAACTCAAAATATTTAGAATTAATCTCAAGTGTAGTGTTGCTATAGGGAGGGAGAGCATCATCCGAGTGCTTTTCCACACCAACCATGAACCATCAATCCCCCGCACTATATCCCAACAAGGGAATGGCCCTTCCTTAATGGATAGGTAGATAATGATGGTGTAGGAACCCAAAGTGACAAACTAGAACCCATGTGTTATAAGATAACTAATACATGATGTATACCATAGATAAATCCATTCTATCATGATATCGTACAAACATGTAAACTAAACCAAACACATGAAATGATAATGTTTAACTATAAACATTACTTTGGACAAAGTTTTCATATAGTTATTGATCTCTAGGATCAATCAATTTCATAAACACCACTCATTTGGATTACACCTCATCTTTCATTAATGACACTAATTAAGCAAGTGGAATCCATCTCACTGCTTATTTAGGTTTATTAATGCAAGATTCAATTATTTGTATAATAATATAAAAAATAATAGATTTAAATAGAATATTCTCTATTAGCATATATAAAATATACTAATAAAATATCAAATACATATATTTAATCCATTAAATATAATGCAATGAATCTAAGATCATCTAATTTATGACTAAAGAATAAACAAATTTCATAAACAATGCTCAATAAAATAATACCATCTGGGTACAGAGTTTATCTAGACATAAAATTACTAATTAATAACATGTAACTCTAAATGTTATTTCATCCATCGAATAACATTAATTTGTAGCTTAATATCTACATACTAATAATACATTAATAAGCTGATTTTAATACAACAACATTAAAATGACTAGTATTTAATCCAAATACCTCATGTTTAAAAGTTCCATCATAGATAGTAAAACACAATCAAAACTCAGCCAAGATAACAAAATAAACCCATATATTTGTCATACCATGCTATTTTTTTAAGAATTAATCTGAATATGTAAATCCATACAGGGTATACATGACTTAGATTTTTTGATCATCTATATTCTGTGTATACATTTACATATTATTACTCAACTAAATCTTATACTAATTATATAAAAAAATAGTATATTGATTAAACATGGTATACCTCAAATGGACAAAGTTCCATCCATAATATGAGAGTATCACATATTTACTGTATGGTCAGTTTATCACTATACATCTTTTTCACAATAAATGACAATTCAAACAATAGCATTTGTTCTATTTATTTGCTACTCATCATTCCATGATTTTCACAACAAAATACATATAGTTATATGTTCTAACTTAGCCACGATATTTATTTTAAAACCATGGTTTAATCAATTTTTAATCTAATTAAACTCCATAAACACACAGTCAACTATTTAAACTCAACCACATTATTAAACAATTTTCATTAAGTCTATAGTTGAATACTATGAGATTATCATTCTACCTTAAACTTATATATGCCTCATACAAGTATAGGTATTTAATTGAATACACATCCCTATCAATATTTTTATAAGAGTCCCATTTTAAGGAATGATAATTTTCCTATCACATAGCCACTTTAACTTATTTCCAAAAGCCTCTAAAACAATACAACACAACTTGTATATATGTAAATAGAAACTAAGAACTCTCTCTCTCTCTCTCTCTCTCTCTCTCTCTCTCTCTCTCTCTCTCTCTCTCTCTCTCTCTCTCTCTCTCTCTCTCTCTCTCTCTCTCTCTCTCTCTCTCTCTCTCTCTCTCTCTCTCTCTCTCTCTCCTCTCTCTCTCTCTCTCTCTCTGTGTGTGTGTGTGTGTGTGTGTGTGTGTGCATGGGTGTGTATATATACTTTTAGGTCATCTCATAGTTCTTCTTATATTTGTATCTAGTATATATTTATACCCATGTATAGGTATACCTTTGAACTATTTAAATACAGGGATCATAAAATGCATTTAACCCAATCCTGGTAATAACTAAAAATGTTGACCTTCCATATAGATATACAAACTTTGGTATGCTTAATAAAGACTATAGTAGAATAAGCAAAAGCCTGAGTGGAATTAAAATTATATACATTGATGTATTTACACTCATAATTTCCTAATATGGATTGTGAAATACATTTGTGTATATTAGTTTTTAGCTGCCTATATTTATAATTTAAACCTTTTTACCCTAATACAAGTTTCAAATTAGATATAAACAACTATGTAACATATTTAAATCATCCCATTAAATCACTGAGACCATACACTCTTGTTTTTACCTATAAGGGTTTATTTTGTTTAAGCAAAAAATATTCTAACTAGTTCAAAGATTGAGCTGAACCTATCATCCCAGTCATACCCTACTAGGGCATCTACTCAATACGTTGACTCAAATTAAAACACCCCAATTGCATAATATTTAAATCAACATATTTATAACTCTTTTTAGTATTTAAAATTAACATAGCATAGTTTATAGTAAATCCAACAGTAAATTGACATGACCCAACAACTAATACAGGGTTTTCTAAGTTTTAAAACCACACCCAACTTTGTTTATCTAGTTCCTTTTAATTCCCACAAACACACAAACTATATATATTAAAAATGTAGTCATACATTTTGACAAAGATTCCATGAATATATATTCATTTTGACTAAAGTAATGAGACATATATCAATTTTTGTGGATGACTAAGCCATCCACAGTACCTGGTATATATAATCCTGGTTAGTTTCCAAAAATAATTATGAATATAAAATCCTAGGTAAATTACCCTATGTTTCCATTATAACACATACACAAATAAGTATCAATGTTAAATAATAGACTAATCAAGTTTACATTCTCCAAAATTCATTTTTGTCCTTCAAAATTAGCTTGAACCCTTCTTTCTATTCCTCGATTTGTCAGATGTGTCTCCCAAGCCTTTCTTCTTCCTTTTTATCCATCTTCATGCTAATTGCATGACACAAAACTTTCCATTAATTTTTCCATGATTAACTAACTCACATTTCACTTTCATATAACTAGGTGTTTTCTTGATGTAAACCAAATAGAACTATTCATTTCATAAGCTGGTATGCTTAACACCAAGTTAATGCTAGATTAACCCTAATCATCTTGAAAGTTCTATGATTAAACAATAAAATAAAAATTATAATTTCCCTTCAAAACCATGTATGTATATTGAATTTACTAAATCCTCTTAGCATTTTCATTATTATCAAAGAGTTCAACCCTTCTAACTAATGGTTAGCTTTATAGGATAAACAATATAACTATTGGCATCGACTTAGCAAAGGTTATCAACAGTATGACTTCAAATGATAATGTCAACTATTTTTAAATCAAAAAGTAGACCATCGACTAAATAACAAGTCATCCACAAATAAAACATTATGATGTCTCACATAATCATTTAAAAATGAAACTATCTACATTGACTTTTAATAGGATTATGTATATTTCCTAAGCATAAAGGCTTTATAATAATCATTAGTCAATAACATTAATCTCATAATGACCATGCCAAATTAATGTCATCCATAATTATTAAAAAAGAACTCTAATTTATTAATGACTTAATATAGGTTATTCAACTATTTTAAATTATAATAATAACCTTCTAAGCATTAATAATCACTTAACAAACTGATCAAGCAAATTAATAGAATCCATCTACTACTATAGTTATGAATACAAAATAAAACATTGTCATATCACATGCAGTTATATCCAAGAAATTAATGAGTAATTCTAAAACATTAATAGATTCACATATTTGACATAAAAATAATATCATATGAATAAATCTAATTATGACACCCATAAATGAAATCAAACAACTGAATAAACATCAAATACAAAACAAGATCACAACATAAATATATATCAGCAATCAAAGACATACTAAACTATCTAAAACAAACACTGAATAAAACATATTATTCTACTTGTGGTGTGTGTATGGGTTTATAGCCTTTCCCCCTATCATCCCTCGACACCTCCATCTACACTACCCTCTTCTATGATGCCCACCTCCATCACACTCTGAGGGATGGATCTGTCCTACTTCCACCTCAAAATAATGAAGGTAGTTTGCCTAAAACATATATAATTCATAAAATACTATTGTAATAAGTAACAAACATGATCATAATGTAGACAATATAAAATTATAGCTAACTCCATACCTAATCAATCATGTAAATTAAGTAACATATAACTGCCCATAATCAGCATATGAAATCAAGCATAACTAAATAATAGTTAATCAAATAATAACTATAATAATCCATAAATCAATAGTTTATTAGGCTTAGAGATAAATTGAGATGTGACATATGGTTTACTAAGTAAAATATTTTAATTTACTTTATTAGATAATAATTAACATTTCGTAGCTAGTGTTGTACGCCCAACATTTATGTTCAATATTATTGTTCCCAAGGGGCTCTATCATTTATTTTCAAATCCTTTTATAACCATATTTTAAGGCATAATATTATTTCAATTAATTTTTATTACATTAAAGATGGCCTCACTACACATGTTCAATTTTGAACCATTATCTACAAGTATTCTCTTGACTCCCAAATGATTGAATTTAGCTTAGATGTATAATGGAAAGTTTTGATCAATAATGTCTTCAAGGAATAAATCCTCTACTTCAAAATACATAAGGTGTTCATTGTTTTATATAGTTTTAACAAGAGAATAAAAATAGGTTGGCTATGTATTTCTTTGTAAAGTTGCAACATGTAAAGCCTCATATAATATGACTTTGAAAGTAGTTGACTGTTTAAGCAATCTTAGGATGGAGGTCTTGGCTTGTGTATTTTTTAATTGGTCCACAAGATCATAGTAAGGTTTGGGTGCCTATAACTGAATCCAAATAGGAGGGAGGAGATTATAATCTTGAGGAGGGGTGTTTTGGTTGGCCCCACCTTGAGAACCAAGAGGAGAGATAATGACATTTACTACTACATGAATTGTAATTTATTTCATCATTAAGATCAAATTTACATTGTAAATAGACTATTTTTTATGTTTTTAGCATTGAAACTTCAAGGAATTCACATCATTTTTGTGACATAAAAGTGAAGAACATAATATTTTTTAGTTATGTTACTTTGTATGAACTTTGTGTGACATTAGTGCCAATATTATTTGGCATTTTTTCTACCCATAAATGATAAAAATATTGCACAAAAATAATTTAAAATTATTAAAAAATAAATATAATATAATTATTTTTAATTACAAATAATTATATTATATTTATCTTTCAATTATTTATAAATATGTTGCATACAATTAATGTGATTGTAAAATAAATTAAATTAAAATAATTTTTTATATTATCATATTTATTATATTATATATTTGAATATTTAATATTTTATTTTTTATAAAAGTAAAAAAAATGTACTAATATCAATGATTTCCAATTACATCATACTCTTAAAACTAGTTTCCAACCAACCTGAGAAAACTTCTATCTAAGTGAATTTCTATACAAGTTCTACCTTAGCATGCTAACAACAAGGACATGCATGCAATAAAAATAATAAACAAGCAAAGATAAATTATAGAATGCATGCTTTCCAGAAGTAAAACACATAACTTTAGCATGATTTTTGTTTTTTCATGCATGAATGCAATCTCAAGAGAACATGCTTGTTTTAACTAGCTTTCTTAAAAATCCCTCTTTCTAACTACTTACTTTTCAAGTCATATTTATGCATGTATGTTTAAGGTAACATGCAAGATTTTGTATGACTCTAATTTCATCATGTATGCCATTGCATAAACTTTATTTTTGCATGCATGCAAAACCATTAACTTGCATGTATAATTATTTTTTGATAGAACATGAATGCATCTTTTTTGCAAAACATGCATACATGTTTTATTTAAATTAATCCAACAATAAGAAAAAGACAAAATGAGACCATTAATTTCAAAAAAAAAAAAACCCTAAACCTTTTGGGATGATTTAGAGCTATATGTCTTTCCCCTCTTATAGATTTTAATTCCATTGAATTTCATTTGAAGAAGAGACTATATAATCATTATTGATTTGTGTCTCTCTTTCAATGGATTATTTTTTCCTATCCATGTTTTTCATAGTAATTTATAATTCATGCATACTAAGTTATTCTTTTGTTTATTCTCAATAAATATCTCATATCACTCCCTCCTTATATTCTTTCTTTTGATCACATGGGTTGATTGATAGGTGATCTATTGAAGCTCCCTTCCACTAGGTAGCTTTTTATTTTCTCTTTCATTGAATCACAGGGAAACCATTTTCACTAAAGATAAGAAATATTTCCAATGGCTTCAGACTTGGAGCTTATATGTGGACATGCACCATCCAACTGACCATATTCAAAACACGTTATGAATCTAAGTGATATTTTCATAATCAAATTTATCTATTCTTGTTGAACCCCCCAAAACTAAGGAAATTTTGATAGAGAGACCTTTGCTCAAATCCACAAACACACAAATGCATGCATTTATTTTTTTAAACATGTATTTCATTATGAAGTATTGGTTGGATAATATTCCTATAGCATATTTGATTTATTTCAAGGGTGATAAGGTCTAAAAATTTAAGACAAAATTTGTTAACTTTTGACCATTTTTGGTAACCATGGAGGAGCAGCTTTCAGCAAGGATGGTTTCAAAGTTCTAGTTAAGTTTGGAAAAAATGGCTTAAGGTAAAGGACTTAGCAAAGTTTCAAAAAGATGGTCTTCATACCTTTGGTCAAGAATCAAGTTGCAGGATTTTCCAAAGCCTTTTACTCTTAAAATTTTGTGTGTAGGCACAAGTCAGATATTATGTGCATAAAATCATTGGAACATTTGTTTTAAACACAAATGCCAAAGACTTTGGAAGTATCTCTCAGTTTATTTATCTTCAAGAAAACTATAGATAATCATCAAAACATTTATTCTAAATACAAAATCCAAATACTAATTTGAAGAATTATTTTGAACAAATAAATTGAAGACACAAGTCTAGAACACAAATATCAAAGACTTCATGAGAATTATTCTAATTTTAGTCTTTGGGGAAATTGCAGTGAATAGTTAGATCCTTTATTTCAAATATAAATGCCAAAGGTCAAAGGCCAAACATAAGATACAAATAAGAAAGCATTTCAAGACTTAGTCAATTCTTCAACCTTTTCCAAAGCCACATATCAGCATTTTGCAACCTTGGTCCTATTTAAAAAGTCCTTTTGGACTTAGCCATTTCAGAAATGTTCTAAGCAAGTAGGTATATAAGATTAATCCACATGGAAAAATCTCAGTGACCTACGGCCTATAAACCATCCATGTAATTGAGTGAATCTTTTATACCAATGGGTTACTGGGATTATACCACATAGAAAAATATTACTTTATCATCGAAAGATGGTCTACTAGTAGCTTATTTTCTTTCTACAACTCTTAATTAAGTTTTCAAGGATTACCTAAAGCCATGTGTCACTCTCCCAGTAGCCTTGGGCCTATGCAAAAGTCTTTTAAGACTTAGTCAATTTTCAATAAGTTTCCCATAAAATATCCATAAATGCAAAATAAGTGTGAAAGTAGGTAAGTGGGATAATTTTGTGTGCCATGATTTTAGTGACCCAGCATCTTGAAGCCATTTGTATAAATGAAAATCAAGAAAGAAAGTGGGTAAGCAAGATGATTTCATGTGTCACAATCATGACAACCTAGCATCTGAGAGATGTCCATATAGTTTCAAAGCCCTAAGGTAAGCCAATTAGTGGGATGACACCACATGGAAAAATATCATTGCTCTACAACCCTGGGGTGGATAGTGCAAGACCAATAGTGTGTCAGAGCCAAGGACAAGTAGGTGAGTGAGATGATGCCACATGGTAAGATCTTGCTTCACCATAGGGGGAATAGTCAACATGCACTTAAGATCTTCATCTAAGTAATAAAAGAGTGAGAAGAAGACACATGGATGTAGCCTACCATAAAAGGGTTTGTTGTCATCTACATTGGCACTATTTGAGGTAAGTTTAATGGTCTGTCTAGCCATCAAAACCATTAATAGGTAATAAATATACTTATAACTATTTTTATATGACTAAATCAGTGGCCTAATGTTTAGAATCATGGTGTAACTCAACTCCAATTAGTATAATGGGGGAAAAGGGTGATGATTTAACCCTATTCATCACAGTATGGCATGTGCATTAAGATCAAATAGAGTATAAAAACAAAGAGAAGTTATAGGCTTGGAATGGGCCTCACAGGTAGTTAGGCTAGCATGGCTTGACATTCTTGATAAGATTAACCCACTCCCTAAAGCCACCTCTCTCAGTCATGATTCAAATTTTTAACTGCCACATTAATGGGTATGACTAGTCAAGATCCCAAACTCTCCATTTTTACCTATTTAAGTAGGCAAAATTATAATCAAAACAAGACTCTTTCTAGCATAGAAATGTTATAAAAATTGATATGTCCTTGACCCCTTTTCTACTCTTATGCCTTTGAAGCAATGAATAACCATTTTTGCCTCTTAATGACTTGTATTTTTTGTGTATTATATAGGTTGTTGATGCTCTCATTTTGGTGAAATGTTTCCCCTCTGATTGTGTCGAATCTCACTTCACCTCCATGCAAGTAAACTCTCTTTTATAGGTCATAGTCTATGTTTCCTTGTGTTTATGCAATGTAAGTTGTGTGATGAATGTTTCTCCTTCTAATATTTGTATATATTCTTACAACTCTCCATGAAACATTGATTCTATGAGGTTCATGATGGATTTGTGTATGTTTTAATTCTAAAGGTTTCCATTGAGAAAACTTAAATAGATAGAGTGTGTTATTGTGTTCTTATGTATCACCAACCCTTCACTTTTTATTTCTATGTTTATGCATTCCTTCTCCCTTTTCCTTTAATGTGTTGTATTTTAGGTTATTCACCAAGAGGAAGTCAACCTTCTCCAGAGGTCCACTCCAGTTATAGGCAACCCATAGCCTTGGAGTGTTCCCATTGTGTTAATGGAGTGAGGAGGCCCAAAACACCTCCTCAAAGGGTGAAACTCTGAGTGATAATAATTTATAGCATGCCCAATGGGATCTATTATCATATATTGATTAATTTTTAGTGTTATCCTTTAATACATCAGCCTTTAGAGGCATGACCCCAAGCATCAATGGTAAATCTGAGTTTCAACCAGCTGGTTCTAGTAGCCCAGGTACCTATTTCAAGATATTGTGATAGTTATCTTACTTTATTTTCCTCATGAGTTTGATGGCTAGGTATAGAGAGGAGTTTTATTTCACCCCACTTTATTATTAGTGTAAGGATCCATATCAGCCCTATGTTGAGCCATATCAATCTTAAAATGACCTTATATTTCCTCCATGTGGCTCAAGTTATCAATATGAGTAGGCTTACTATCAATAATACTACCCTTAATACCCTCCCACCCCTTCCCATATTTATAATCATCTTGGTCAAAACTATGCTTCCCCTATTCAATATAGTCACATTTCTACTCAATCCATATCGATAATCAAATAAACCTTAGTAGACTATGATAGGTATCTAAGGGAGATTAATAGATAAAAATTTCTTGGTGTAGTTGTCCTTATCCATCTTATTAAGAGTATGAGGTCTCATTACAATTGTTTAAGGGTGATTGGGTAGTTATTGAGAGAAAAAATCATCAAGGACTAACCAATGGCATGCTAGATATAGGTGGATGGATTTAGTGTATATAAGATAAGTTAGTAGTTTGAGAGAGCCAACAAGCTCTATATAATTAGCCTTATTCCCCCTCCTTCCCCACATCAACCTTATTTTGCTCCCAATATACTCCAAGATGCAATATAACATCAATAAGAACCTTTTCCTATACAAGATCCATTCATCCCTCCCCAAGAACCTCAAACCTTTCCATCATGGAGGTCAATCCAAAAAATCATCCAAAAAAAGGAACGAGTGCTTGTTGAGGAGGTTAAGTGTCAAATCACATCAGAATCTAAAGGATTGATTGATGAGTGGAGGGATAAAAATGAGGAATCCCTTAAAAAAATTATTTACCCTTTCCAAGACCCACTAGATAATCCCATTGATCTCAAAATCCCAAACTTCAAGAGTGTTCATCTAGTGCCAAATCTTATTTATGAGAATGAGCAACACATCTTTGAGGAAGAACATGTTCCATGGAGGGAAGATAAAGAGTTTGCATCTGAAGAAGAGGACTCTTCAAGTGAGTATGATGAATAAATCATAATTGGTATCCCTCTTCACAAAGGAAAGGTAAATCAATCTTTTGGGCATAAACGAGACTCCTCTTATGTATATGAGATAACATTCAATATAGAAGAAGAAGAAAATCAATTTGGTTGGCATGGATTTGACCTTATTGAGGAGGAAGTAGTCTCTAAATATGAAGGATTAAATTATCCTCGTAAAGATGTTTTTAAAACTTCTAAAATGCTTGGGGAACTCTCTTTCTCCATTGAGGACTATGTAAGTCCATTTCCTCCTACTCCAAAGAAAAGATTCAAAGAAGAGGGATAAGTTGGGACTATCAACTGATTTAGAGGGTTATGACTTTACATGGTGGAAGAAGACTTTGAGGATGAATAAAGTGGCCAAAGGGAGCTTATGCTTTAATAAGAGCATTCCAATGAGATCAAAATTATTCTATAGATATTGATAGGTGATGGGGACTTGCAATACCCATTTAAGGTCCTAAAAATAGGTTATGTTCCTCTTTAAGAGGACTATAGTCTGAATAAGGCTAAGGAGTGCATCTTTGGAAAATAAACCATGAAACAATAGTTAGGTTCACTTGATATTGATTTGTTTGATATTTTTAGTATTGGTTATTAACTCCTTGATGAACCTACATATATTTACACATTCCTAAAAGGTAATGCATGCCTATTTTGGTCTCAGCCTCTCAAGAATATAGATTCATCTCCTTTGGGGATAATTCCTCAAACATTCCTTTTGTCTTGATATGGGGATGTCTTATCAAGTACTTGGATCAATTAGAAGCTGAGAAGGAGAATCCATCACATGTTGTTCTTAATATAGAGCATAAATTTGAGCATCAAGAAGGTCATAATCAACCTCCTTGTCCACTCTAGGATGATTATTTTTCCAAATAACTTACATGGACTAGTGAATTTATTTTTGTTTACATCCTTGGAGAAGATATCTATCAATTTATTGAGCACCTGATCCTTCTCAAATAGTGTTTGGGTGCCCTCAAACATGAAAATGATCCTAAGTTGAAAATAAAGGGCAGCCATTTTATATAACTATTCAATGTCTTTGTTTAGAGAACCCTCCAATTGGTTAGTTTAGGGTAGGTTAGTTTCATTTTATTTCATCCAAGTGTTGTTAAACATTAGTTTAGTTGTTTTTATTTCATCTAAGTACTGTGGCACATTTGTTTGTTTATGTCCTTTGCTTTTTTTATCCTTTTGGAGGTAGATCTTAGTTCATCTTAGTTGTTAAACATTTAGGTCGAGCAGGTTGCAATGGGGTTTTGTTTTTAGAATGAAGATTTTTTGAAAGATTATATGACTTCATGCCCAATGCATTTATTCAAAGGCTATTGGGTTCTTGCTTGGTAGGCAAGTAACCCACAAAGTCACCAAAAATGTTGACCATTTTTGGTCACCATGGAGGAGCAACTTTTAGTAGGGAGGGTTTCATAGTTATGGTTAAGTTCAAAAAAAATGGCTAAGGCAGAGGACTCAGCAAAGTTTCAAAAATATGGTATTTGCACCTTTTGTTAAGAAACAAGTCACAAGATTTTCCAAAGCCTTTTAATCTTCATATTTTGTGTATAGGTGTAAGTAAGAGATCATGTGCATAAAATCATCATAACATTTATTTTGAATGCAAATGATAAATACTTTGGAAGGATGTCTAAGTTTCTTTGTCTTTGGTAAAATTATGGAGAATCACTAGAACATTTGTTATGAATGCAAAATCCAAAGACCAATTTACATAATTATTCTAAACAAAGATTCTAAAGACAAAAGTCTCAAACATAAATGTCAAAGACTTGAGAGAATTGTTTAAAGTTTAGTCTTTGGGTAAGTGGTAGCAAATAGTCAAATCTTTTATTATGAATATAAATGTCAAAGTTTAAAGTCTAAATAAAATCAATGAAGAAGAAAGCATTTCAAGACTTGGTTGATTCTTAAACCTTGCCTAGAGCTCACATGTTAGCATTTTGTAGCCCTAGGTCTTTCCAAAAAGTCCTTTTGGATAGTTATTTCAATAATGTTCTAAGTAAGTGATTATGTAAGATGAAGCCACATGGTAAAATCTTGATGACCTAGGGGCCCAAAACCATATTGTGTACTTAATTGAATCTATCTAAGTAATAGATTAGCAAAATTATGCCACGTATAAAAATATCACTTCATAGCCAAAATATGGTCTACCAGTAACTTATTTTCTTTCTTCAACACTTGGTCAATTTTTCAAGGATTTCCCAAAGCCACATGTCACTCTCCTAGTAGCCTCAAGCCTATGTAAAAAGTCTTTTAGACTTAGTTAATTTTTAAAATGTTACCCAAAAAAACTACATGAATTAAAATTAAGTGATAAAGTGGGTAAGTGAGATGTTTACACATGTCAAAATCTCAATAACTCAGCATCCCAAAGCCATCTGTATGATTGCAAAGAAAGTGGGAAAGTGATAAGTGGGATGCTTACATATGTCATGATCCTAATGACCCATCATCCCAAATATATCCATACAAATTCAAATCGCTCAGGTAAGAGGGTTAGTGGGATGACACCATGTGGTGAAATTCCACTACTTCATAGCCTGAGGTGGTTCGTGCAATCTCAAAATTGTGTCAGAGCACTAAGCAAGTGAGTGAATGAGATGAAGCCACATGGAAATATCTCGCTTCACCATAGGGGTAGTATCTAGCACACTTAAGATCTTTGGCCAAGCAATAAAATAGCAAGAAGAGGACATGTGGATGGAGCCTTCCATAAAAGGGTTTGTTAGCATCTACATTGGAATTATTTGAAGTAATTTTTATGGTGTGTTTGGTTGTTAAAACTATTAACATGTAAGAAATGGATTGTATAACTATATTGATTCAATCGAATCAATCTTAAAGTAGACTGATCTTTAGAATCATGGCATAGCTTGACTCTAATTGGAAAATTGGGGGAAAAGGGTAATGATCTAGCCCCAATCATCATATTATGGCATGTCCATTAAGATCAAATAGAGCATAAATACAAAGAGAAGTTGTAGGCTTGAAATAGACTTGACAAACAATTAGGATGGCATGTCTTAGCATTCTCAATAATTTTTTCCCACTCCTTGAATCCACCTCTCTTAGTCATGATTCAAATTTATAACTACCTTGTTAGTGGGTATGACCAGTCAAGATCCCAATCTCTCTATTTTTGCATATTTAAGCAAGCATGATTGTAATCAAAGTAGGACTTTTTATAGCACAGAAATGTTATAGAAATTGATCCATCCTTGACCCCTTTTCTATTGTTATTCCCTTAAAGCAATGCATAAATATTATTTACCTCTCAATGACTTGAATTTTATGTGTATTATATAGGTTGTTGATGTTCTCATTCTAGTGAAATGTTTTCACCTTTGATTGTGTCTAGTCTCACTTCACCTTTATGTAATTGAACTTTCTTTTATAGATCATAGTATGTGTGTCCTTGTGTTTATGTAATGTTTTTCCTCCTAATGTTGTTATATATTCTTTCGCCTCTTTGTGATATTTTGATGCTAAGAGGTTCATGATTGAGTCATGTATATTACAATTCCCAAGGTTTCCATTGTGCAAACTTAAGTAGATAGAGAGTGTCATTGTGTTTTGGTGTATCACCACCCCTTTATTTTTTGATTATATATTTATACATTTCTTATCCATTTTCCTTACATGTTTTTTATTTTAGGTGATTCACCAAGAGGAATTCAACCTTCTCTATAGGTCCACTCTAGCTATAGGCAACCCATAGCCTTGGAATATTCCCATTGTGTCGATGAAGTGAGGAGACCCAAAACACCTCCTCAAAGGGTGAAAATCTAAGTGATAACATTAACCTAAACCAAACTAAAACATAAGATAAGTTATCAATCAAAGGGTCAAAGTCTAAAAATCAAGGCTTTATGAATAATCTTGCCTCTTTATGAAAACAAGGACCCTATCTAAGAATATCATCATAATCCAGTTGGTTCCAAAATAGCATAATGAAGAACCATTAGGTACAATGGAAAAATTCCTCCTTACCATAAAGGAAAGGAGCCCACTTTTGGATTATCCACTCATGTATATAAAGAAGTGTGGTAAAAGACCATTAAACCTGTATATTAATTGTCTTTCACTAAGCATAAATGCACAATTAGATGTCTCCTCATATTTTGGTAAAATGGTGAGTGGTGTAGATGATTTATCAATAATAAAGGCTTGATTAAGTGATGAAAGGGGAACATTACCTAGTCCATGATTTTTTTTACCTACCACATATCCTTATTTTTTGTAACTTTATATTGATATAGATTTTTAAAAACTCTGAATGAGGCTTTTCCATGAGACCTTTTTTCCCAAATCTCTTGCTTGCACTTTAGGAGGTTATTTTAGGTTCTAATACTAGGTGATCCTCCTGTATGGGATTTAAAGCTCTATTTTTGTCTTCCATGCATTCTCTGGAATAGACTTGGGTCCTAATACAAGTGGATCCTCCTTTAAGAAGGAATAAACCTCTCTAGAACTCTTGTTTATAGCCATAGGTTTTGCTCTTGAGGATTTCCCCATGGCTCAACTTATGTCCACCATTAACATATTTTATTTTTTGAGTATGTACAAATTTATAACATTAATGTAAAATGAAAAACTTAAATATACAAATGTTATAATTGAATAATTAAAGAAGATAAGATGTAAATTCAAATTTTTTTATACAAAATGTATAATATCTATAATTTTGAAAGAGTGTAAAAGGTCCCTTGTAAATTACAAAAAAAAAATATATAGATCTACATCCTAAGTTTCCTCATCATTCTCCTTGTCCTCCTCATCGTATGTCTCCTTTTAGTAGGAGTATTGATCATTGTAATTAGGATCCTAATCCTCTTCATCCTTCTCCCCAATATCAAGATCACTAATGATGATAAATGGTCCTTCAACCTAAAAAGATATAATGATAAAATTATGTAAGTGTTTTAATTTATAATTTACATAATTCACTATTAATTATCTAGTGCATCTCTTACTAGCATTAATTGATTATCATGGTCCTGCTTGTTGAATGTAGATGTGTCTCATTCCATGGTTTTTAACATCATATGCACTTCCTTTGGTGTGTGTTGGTCATATCACACTTCATTAAAAAACCATTATATGATAAATTTAGGTGTATTTATAGTTTACATAAAATAACTTATATAAACAAAACAAAAAATACTATACAATAAAATATATGAAACTTATAAATTTGTTATCAAGCTCGTTGATCTCATGCAATAAGTCACTTGTAACCTATTTTCCACTCTTGCCTTGTAACACTTTAGTTGGTTAAAAAAAACTACATTGATTATAATATGTATAGACTATTTAATTAATAAAAATTAATAAAATACATCTCATTAATTTGGTTAACTAATGATCAACCCTATCATTATCTTTTGTTAGCTATTTGTCACAAAATAATTCTAAGAATCTCTATCTATTTTAAGTGGTCAAATATTTATCCTCTCTTCATCAATTTTTTCATGGTATTGAACCTAAAAATTATAGACTGTAGTCATATAAAATGTCGCTTGAATCTAATGAGTGTCACTTGAGACCACCCATCCCTGGTTTAGCCCTAGAATTATCTTAGGGCCTCTTTTGACCCTTATCTAGATTTTGTGTGGGAATTACACATCCCTAAACATCCTAATTTTAGTCCCAAACCTTCCCCTAGGGTTTCAGGCCCTTAGTGCCTCAGGTTCTACAACCTAGGCACTAGCATGATTCTTTAGACAATAGTGCCCTGTGTTAGTGACCAAGGCACAGTGTTAGTGTCATTTGCCAAATTTCAACCCCAAAGGATATATTTTAAATTCCTAAGACATATAGGGTCAACCTAGACCTATTTTACACTCCATAAAACAAAAATAGATCAATATGAATACATTACTTTTAGCCCTTTATCCACTAGATAGAAATGAGATGAAAAATACACAAATAAGCTTAGAATAAGTTGTGTATAATCAAGGTTATTAATCACTATTCTACCCTACTTCTGCATACAATCATCTATAACCATCCTAAGCCCAAAATACATATATTTATAATTTTAAGACTCATTAAAAGCACTCAAGTCAACACTCATACTAGCTTTCACTTGCACTTACACCAAGCATTTAAGTGTGAGAACTTCATTAGGTTTGATCCCTCCTTAGAGTATTAGTACGTAGGAAACTCTCAATACAGTGAGGTGTTGAGGATATCTAGCCTACCCATATAACATCACACTTTTGTACTTATGCCACTTAAATATACTAACATAGAGGTCTAGGGTTTGCCCTAAAATCATTCAAAAATAGTGCATAGACAGTGAATTAGGACTCATCCACATAGGTACAACCATATCAGACTCAATCATAGATGTACCTAGAAGATCACACAATTTAGGTGAAAGGATTCCAACACTAAAAATGGGACACTAACATGATGCACTACTATCCAAGGTATCATGATATTATTCAGGAGGTTTTCTGACACGTGGACCCTATTTATGAGACTCAAATCAGCTTATGTGTTAGTTTTCAACCTCTAGATCATCCATCTCATTTAGCTTCTAGCTAAGTACTTATTTGTGTCATTCATTACTATTTTTTAAAATATTAGATTAGGTTAAGTCTTGCACAAATCAAAGATTGTATTTATTACATATTTTATGCCCTAATTTAGTATACTCAAACCCTTTAACAACCTAGGGTTTACATTCCATAATCCCTTAAAATTTAAATCATTTGGTGAATTTAACTTACTTTGAATATTATCCAAGCCCTAAACCTAGATGCTCTTAAGGTTTTTATCCTTCTATTTTTTATGTTCAAAAATTAATTCCAAAATCTCAGGTCTGATTTATTAATTTATCTTGGTAATCTTTAATAGATTTAAAAATTTAAAGTTCAAAAAATACAACATTTTGTTTTCCTACTTTCAAACCTATAATGGGAAAAATCAATAATCAATTCGATGAGACCAATAAGAGATAATTGCAAGATTTCATTTCTAAACATTTTGATATGTAAGATGACCTTATCAATATTGTCCATGAAGAGCTTTAGAAATCTAATAATGGTCAATATTGTAACCCCCTAGATTCCAATATTATTACACCTATTATGGGGGCAACCCATAATTTAACAACTTGTTCTAACTCAGCAACCTTAAATAATGACAACACCTCCTATGGCTAGTTCTTTTTATTTAGATGTACAATATCTTATGCATGAGATCCATGATTTATAGGCTAAGGTGTTACTTATTTAGTAGGGTTCTAATAGACCATATTATGCTTTGGATTCTCATGTTCTTTTACATATACCTTTGGCAAAACATATAGAAGAAACTCCTTTTCCATCTAGATTTTTGGCACCCAAGCTTACTTTTTATGATGGTAAGGTTGACCCAGATCACCATCTCCAAGATTTCCATACAAAATGCTTGAAATATGTGTCCAATGATTATCTCATCACTAAGTTTTTCCCTCAAAATTTAAAAGACTATGTGTATACAAATAAAAATAGACACAACTAAATTTCAACTAGACTTTAGACTAATTCCTACCAACCATTGTAAATTAAGCCTATGAATCACTAAACATCCCAAATTTTCTTGTGCATCATTTGTCAAAACATAGAATCATGTTGAAGCATCCATAATTAGGATATCATATCATATACAACAATAACCTCTAATGAATTCATCTGTAATCACATTTTGGAATTACAACAGTTAATTTGGCCTATGGACCTATTAAGTATGGGCACATGAATAATTATCAAATATTGAAAGATCTAAATGGTTGATCAAAATTAATTAACAAGGTAAACCAAATAAAATGCCTTGTTTAATTATCCATGTGAAATTAATGAATAACAAAAAAATGAAATTGAAAAATTAAAATAACCTAGCCTTTCATCATGAACTTTATGAGTTGTCAAGCTCTTTGGAAATATTCTAAAATGTCTCATTTTGGAGACCCATTGCTATTCATTTCAAATCATGATTAATTGATAGGTATTAACTCTATTGGGGTTATATTTGAGTCACCTAGGTTAGGTTTGAACCCATTCCATGTTTAAACTCCACCTTGACCACCTTGGGTTGGGATTAGTTCCTAAGCTTATAAATGCAATGCCTTGCCTATTGAATTTTAAGCTATTTTGGTGCAAATTTATCATCCACAAATGACTTCAAAGCATTGAGAAGAGTAGTTTTATAATTCAAAAATCACCTTGCAAGTAGTTTTATAATGCTAAAATCTTAAGCTACATCAAGCCACAATACAAGCCATAGTGCCAAGGATAGAAGGAGATACACACCTCCATTTCCCAGAGACTCTTTGAAGTATAAGCTAAAAAAGCCACTCAACAATGCATTTGGAGATCCCAAGGAAGGTAAAGTATTCATTGTATTTTGCATTTTAGTTGTGCTTTCATTTGTCTTTTGTTAACTAAGCTTACTCCTAAGATCTAGGCTTGGAGTGTAAGTGTTAGTATGTTTATTAAAGTTTTTATTATTTGAACTAACATGTTACTAACCTCCCTTCTTTGATTCCTATAATCACAAATGGTATGCCCAATGGGGCATGCACCCCAAGAAGTTTCTCCTAAAACCCTTAAGACCATTATACTAATGACCTTCATATAATAATTTGAGCTTGCTGACCAAAATAGGTGGAAATTGAAGGCCAAGAGACATTTTTTGGAAGTTGTGAGGTTTCCCTATGTAATCATGGTTTTGCCCTCTAGAGTTGTGTTTTTGCACTTAAATTTGTGTTTTTGCACTTAAAATTGTGTTTTTACACTTACAGTGGCATTTTTACACTAAAAGTTGTGTTTTTTCACTTACAATTGTGTTTTTGCACTGTGTGTATACCTGAAACTGATAGGCCATCTTTCATATATTCATTTGGGGCCATTCGGACTCCATTTTTGATGATTTTTTTTAAACCACGTGTTTTCTCCTAAATTTTCAAAATATGTTATCATTCTACCTTCAAGTTGTATAAATTTTCCATAAAATCTTGAAAACCCTCTAAAAATTATAGGACCTAAGTGGGAAAGAGGCACAAATTTGAAAGTGGTTAAGTCTTGAACATTTCATTTGGTGTTTAAAAGGAATTTATTTTTTTATGCTTGGATTGTTTGTGAAAGTTTTTACAAGTTTTTAGCTAAGGATAAGTGACCAAATTTCATAAACATCTCATTTTGGTGCATTAAAAATGAACTTTAATCACTTAGTTACATGATTTTGAGAACATTCATTTTATGCCTTATTTATTTGGAGTTATTTATTTTTGCAAATTGATTGATGCATGCATGCTCTTCCCCCACCCCTTTAGGGTACTAGGTGATCAAAAGTGATCTTTTTTTGCATTTGTGCCTTGTCCAAAGGCATGAAAATAATGTCATTAAGGATCTCCTCAAATTTGTATGGTTTGGGTGATCTAAACATGACCCTAAAGTCTTTTTGCTTGTCATTTATTTTTATGCAATTGGCTTGTGAGCAGGTTTATAACCTCCTCATGAGTTCTCTAGGGGTGCATTAACTTGGGGATTAATCTCCTAACATCATACCAACCCTGATTCACAATGGGGTATATAAATCAAGGCATGTATACTTTGATTTCTAGGGGTTAAGTGGCTAGCCTCTTTGATCATAATGAAAACTTGAGTTAGGTCTAGCTAACCAAGGGATTCTACTAATAAGTACATATATAGAATCAATATGTAAAGAAATAGACCCTTCTATAGTAAGTTATCTAGTATTAATTCAATTGACATGATTGTATCTATAGTGTTAAGCATACTTAGGACCATCTAGATATACAAAATTAGTTTTAGAACAACCCCACTTGTCACAAACATGTTATTGATACAGGGTGAGTAGCCCAAAGTTCCATGTCATCATATAATCTCTTAATAAAAGGGGGTGTAAAAACCCTAATTATTCATGCACTTTTATTTTTGGATTAACACTTAAAATCCTCTCAAAATCATGTATATATATGGAATTCAACATTATTAAGTAACCTTGTCAATTTTAATATCTAGGATGTTTACACTTAGGTGTTTATGTCATTGTATCCTTTATTGCATGGTTTTTGAGTCTAAACTATCTATTTTATTTGTTATGCCACATCAAAATGAGTTTTGTGTATATCACTATGTTGTTTGAGAAGGTGTTACACCATTTATTTGACACCATACCTTTGCCTTAGTCTTTTGACAAATCTTTGTGTATGTGTCACTTGATTAGAAAAAGGTAACATTACACTGCCTAATCCATTTCAAGTTTTGTACCTTAAAATCTTGAAACATATCATTGATTGCTCCTTTAGAGCATAATAACATTGTTACGTTGCTTGAATTATTTTCCTTGTGCCAAAATCTAATTTGCAAAACCAATCCACATGTGCCTTTTAGATCTTTACCTAGTACAGTTATGTCACTCAGTTTTGCCTAGCTTTTTGTTTGATCAAAGAAGCCTAGTTTACCTAATTTGAGTTTTTAATTAACCTTGATAAGTTCAAATCTAAACATTGATTGATTTAATTTTATGCCTTGTGTATTTTAGGCCTATACAACAATCTTTCTATTTTGGGTTGTGCAACTTAGGTTAACTCTTTACCCACTTTGAAAACTATTATTTGTGCCTAAATTTGGGAGAAATAGCCTATCTTATTTGTGCCTTTTATTTAATTCATTATTCCAATTTGACCAAGTTCATGTTTAAATTCAAATGCCTAGTCTATGCTAAAGTGTTTCAAAATTGTTTGATTAAATCATGCCCCTTTTTGTTTAAAGTCTAGACTTTGTGTTTGTTTTACAAAAAGTCCTAGCACATGCTTGTTTTGAGCCTATATTTTGATGTTACATTTGGATAAAATACATAGCAACTTTTATTTTCTTATATTAGACTTGTTCAGAACACTTTGAGCCTAGATTCTGGCATGCTAGTTTTTATTCAGCCACTTGACCTTTTGTCTGAGACATTTGATGTTAAGTTATTTTATACCAAGTGTTATCATAGACCATTTTGGAGATACAGATCCACACTTAGACCAAGTTATACCAATTTTGAACCTTTTGTCCTTTGGACATTATTTTTAAGAGTTTGTAGAACTTTAGGCCTTCTATAGAACATTTATCATTGATGTGGATATGTCTCATTACACTTATGGTGGAGTCATGTACAATCTAAGTTATGATATAATGGCTACACAAATTGAATTTGTTTGAGACCCCTATGGTGAATAAGTGATTTTTGAGATAGATCTATATCCTCCTTACAATCCTTAATCTAGGGAACAAAGGCAAGCATCATGTTTGGTGATACATTCTTTGGGCTAGTTGACGTAAGATGTTCACCATATCATCGATCATGACATCTAATCCCACACCTATACCATTAACCCTTCTTCATATTGTGTGAGTCACCAAGTTCCATTACATCAAAGGATCACTATTTTAGGACCTCATCTTTTAGCTCATGATAACAACCAAGCTTTGCAATTCCCTACCATTTTATTCTAGGACCTCATCTTTTGCAACCAATATTCATAACACCCTACCATTTCTATTCTAGGACATAATCCTTTGGCTCATTATAACAACCAAGCTTTGTAATGCCCTACCATTTCTATTTTAAGACCTCGTCCTTTGGCTCATGATAGTAACCAAGCTTTGCAATGCCCTACCATTTTTTACCAGGACCTCATCCTTTGGCTTATGAGAGTAACCAAGTTTCACAATGCCCTACCATTTCTATTCCAGACCCTCATCCTTTAGCTCATGATAGTAACAAAGCTTCACAATACCCTACCATTTTTATCCCAGGACCTCATCCTTTGGCTCATGATAATAACTAAGCTTTGTAAATCCATATCATTTTTGTCCCAGAACCTCATCCTTTGGTTCATAATAGTAACCAAGCTTCATAATGTCCTACCATTTCTATTCTAGGACCTCATCCTTTAGATCATGATAGCAACCAAGCTTCATAATTCCCTATCATTTCTATACTAGGAATACATCCTTTGGCTTATGTAAGCCACCAAGATTTGCAATGCCCTACCATTACCATTTTATTCCCTTCCATGTATGGTAACTCATTATCCCAAATAAATTATCCAATCATAATTTGATGAGTAATAGTTACTATCATAGGCCATAAACCAACCTATGTTAAGCCTACCATCATCCAACCACCATCCATTCTTCATCCTTTGCCAACCATTACCCACTTTAGAAAACTCTACCAATCATCTAGCCCCAATCGATCCAATTAGTGCCTCTCCAACTGAGCCAATCATTTGAAGACCAAGATATATTTAAAACTAGTATTTTACAACTACTTATAAACCAAATCCAAGAGAACCAACCAAGTCTCAATGTTTTGTTGAACCATCAATTTATGATGAGTCAACCTATGATGAATCACCTTTTGATCCTATTCATGTTATTTAAGAGTCTCACTCTAACAATATAGTCTTTATTGAGTCACTTCTTAATGATTATAACCACCTTTGGGCAAAAATTTATCTCGACTATAGTCCTATTTTATAAGAGCCTCCCTTTGATAAGATAGTTTTTGGGGAGTTATCTCTTGACCTTTTTCATGTCATTGAGGGATCTCACTTTGAAAAATTAGTCTCTATGGAGCCCATTATGCATTCATAGGCCATCACTTATCTAATACCAAACATTCAAAAAAAATCATTATAGCATCATCTATACCAGATGAATAATCAAAATTAGAGTCAAGTTCTATTCTTGAACCAATATCAAATTTAGAATCAAAAGTAGAATCAATGTCAATCTCAACATAAGATTCAGAGTCCCTTGAGTCAAACTCAACTTCAAAATTAGAATATGTTTGTGGTTTTTATAATATTGGTTACACATGCCTTGCAAATTAGTTTGAATATATTTGTGATCCTTATACTATTTTTTAGGATAATCAATTCATATTTAATATAACTGATTATAGTATATTTTATGAAGATTGTGTAGCCTCCTCCCATTCTATTACCCTTCCACATACCATTAACACCAACCAACCTAGTCATTATATCGACCATCCACCTCCCACAAGTGTTGATTGGGATTGACAAATTCACACCTTATGAAACTGCATCCATGGTGACATATCAGTTGTAGAATATCAGGGGGTAAAATCACATTCATTCATAAGAATAATAATCTCCTAGTGAAACCTTTTAGAAGGTGCTAAGGGGAAACCAAAGTTCAAACTTAGCATCTTCTACTAAAACCTTTTCAGAGGTGCTAGAAGATAATCAAAGTCAAAATTAAATGTTCCTTAGTGAAACCTTCTCAAAGGCATTGTGGGACAATCAAGATAATTTTATTCGTGAAAACCTCTTCAAGGTGCCAATAGTTGAGCACAATAGTTCTTCATTGCTTGATGAAGACATTATCAAAGATAACATTAATATAGATTTCAATCTATAGTATAATCATATGGTAACCACTCTTAGGCCCAAATAATAGAAAACTCTAGTGGTCCTATCAAGAGCATATTCAAAAATTCTTCACCCCTACCACATTCAAAGTTATGTCTAATCTAGAATCAACAACATTGTGTGTGCCTAAAAACCTTGATCTTAATTTGATTACCATCCATTATACATTCTATTATCATTTACCTTTACATTTCCAAATCAGACCTATCATCTAACATTTATCTATATTTTCCATCCCTAGACACACTTTCCTTTGTAAAGGCTACAAAGATACCTTATCTCGATGTTTGAAGCAAATAAAACCAATGACCAATGAAGATCACAAAAACATTTTTGGAATCCAAATCTATAGTAGGTTCTTGATAGAGTACTTATTCATAATAGGTGTGGTATAGTAATTTTCATTATTGATTATTTTGGTTCTATCATATGATGATTAATACATGCAACTCCAAATCAAAAAGAATAAAATAATCATATACCTTGGCCAAAAACATTTACTATGCCTCTTTCATTCACCATTCCTCTAGCCATTATTTCATACCCTGCCATTTACCTTACCTTCTCACTTGGGGACAACCCTACTTCCATTATATCCAATTTCCATCCTATTATTTTTCCTTATGTCATACCATATGCCATTTTACCATGCCACCCCTATTATACCAAAGCCTAATTTTATTCATCCTAACCAACCCCTTTGATCTTGGTTCCTTTGGTTTTTCCCACACCTTTCACAAGGGGATTCTGATCTAGTTTTAGCAATTTTAAAATTTTATGTTTAAATGATAGTTTATGAGAGTAGTTTGACATTGGATCTAGAAAGTTATCTTTCATTCATGTTTGACTGGTTATATTGATTATAACTTCCTATGGGTAAATCATGAGTCACACCTTGTGTTACTAATTATAACCACCTATGGACAAATTAGTATCACTGACCTATATTGTTGTTTCCTAATTATAACCACCTATGGTAAAATTAGTAACAACACCTTTACCATGAATTTACACATCACCTTTCCATTACTATTCTCATTTGCCTTGCCATTTGGCCTAAATTTTAGAATTTGTTGTGACCTAGTCGATTATCATTACCTTTTGTGTGGGTGGAATTATTGTGACTTGATGTCCTAATGGGACTATGTAGGTCATGATCAATTCACATTGAGGTCAGCTCAATCCCTATTTTCCATACACTCTCACCATTTTATGACAAACCTAAGCCAATTCTCTTGCCATTTTGCAAGTGGATATCTTGTCAATCTCTAAGGAGCTAAGGTATCTCAAAATTCAAAAAACATTTAAAATTTCAAAACCTAAAAATATTAGTCCTATTTAAACCTAGTCAATCATCCTCGATCCACCCTACTAGATAAAATTAATCATTATTATGCTTTCTATTTCTTTTTATTTCATGTTTTCTATGTCTTGGCTTGTTTAATTATTTGTTTGTTTGTTTGCCTATTTGTTTGCTTTCGTTGTTGTGCCTCAAATTAGTCTATATGTGATCATTGGGTGATTCCTTCTGAATTAATTATTCTTAAGTCCATCCATATTCATAAATCAACATTTTAATCATGATTTTTATCATTGGTGCATTGTTTTCAATTGTTTATTAGATTAGGAGTCAATAATTTTGCATATTTTAGCAAAGTTCTCATGGTGTTCTATCATGAGGCATATTGTCATGTTCTATAGCTAAAATTAGCTCAAGAAGTCTTATAATCAATGGATCTATATATGTTTCTATTTGGTAACCTTGGAAAATCCTCCCACCCTCATTTATTAAATCAACCTATTGACCATTCTAGTTGTATCAATGCTAATAAGGATGTGCATTTTTGCATTTGTAGGTATAACTAAACCATTCACATTGATCACTCCTTTATTATTTTATGCATCACTTTGTGCATTCTCATATACCTAGTTATTTATGGATTATTTAGTAATTATACCATCACATCTACATTTGCACATACTCATCTTTAATCTATGTAACAGGTTATATCCTTAAATTATGATTGCCAATTTGCCCTTCTAGGGCACAATCAATAATCATTTTTATTCTAGATCATCTTAATGATTATATCTACCTGTGGATGAATCATTATTTTGACACATCATCCTTAATTTGGGAATATTCCATTTTCACTAATTATAACCACCTTTGGGAAAATCAGTGTCTCAACCTTTGTTATTGATTATAACCACCTTTAGGCAAATCAGTGTCTCAACTTTTATTACTGATTATAACTGCCTTTGGGAAAATCAATACTTTTTAAATAAAATGCATGAAAGCAATCTCTCAATTGGATTAATATCACCCATGGATTAATTTATTTCTTTTTATTTCTTCTTTTCAAGGGACGATCCATCAAATGTATGTGTTGGCCACTCCCTCGAGGCGGGATCATTATAGGCTTCCCAAACATTGTTTAGAAATTTTTCTTTAATTATTATTTTCTTAGTGGTCTCTTTCATTATTTGAGAATATCTTATTGTTCCTATATCGTCAAACACCTTCCAAAATAGGTGCAAACTATAGACACCTAAACTTGCCACAACTAGCTTTTGACTAGACTTCAGATTGATTCCTACCAACTATTGTAAATTAAGCCTAGGAATCACTAAACATCCCAAATTTGCTTGTGTGTCATTCATCAAATATCATAATCATGTTGAGGTATACCTAATTGGGGTATCCTATTTTATTCAATAATAACCTCTCATGGATTATTCTCTAATCACCCTATGACATTACAACAGTCAATTTGGCCTATGGACCTATTAAGTAGGGGCACATGAACAATTATCAAATCTTGAAAGAGCTAAATGTCCAATAAAAATTAATTAACAAGGTAAACAAAATTAAATTCTTATTTGAATTATCCATGTACAATTAATGAATAACTAAAAAAGGAAATTCAAAAATTAAAATATCCTAGCCTTTCATCATGACGTTTGTGACTTGTCAAGATCTTTGAAAATATCCTAAAATATCTCATTTTGGAGACCCATGTCTATTTATTGAAAATAATGATTAATTGACAACTATTAACTCTATTGGGGTTATATTTGACTCACATATGTTAGTTTTGAACCCATTCCATGTTTAAACTCCACCTTGACTCACCTTGGGTTGGGGTTAATTCCTAAGCCTATAAATACAATGCCTTGCCTATTAAATTTTAAGCTATTTTTGTGCAAATTTATCATGCACAAATTAATTCTAAGCTTTGAGAAGAGTAGTGGTATAATGCAAAAATTGCCTTTAAATTAGTGTTATAATGCTAAAATATTAAGCTACATCAAGCCACAACACCAGCCATGGTGCCAAAGAGAAAAGGAGCTACACACTTCCATTTTCCAAAGACTATTTAAAGCACAAGACAAGCAAGACACTCAACAATGCATTTGGACCTCCCAAGGAAGGTAAAAGATTCATTATCTTTTGCATTTTAGTTGTGCTTTAATTTATCTTTTGTTAACCAATCTCACCCCTAAGATCTAGGCTTGGAGTGTAAGTGTTAGTATGTTTATTGAAGTTTTTATTGTTTGAACTAACATGTTACTAACCTCCCTTCCTAGATTCCTATGATCACACTATGCATTTTAATAGTTTTGTGATCTTCCTAATCAATCTATCATAGCATTTAATCCATTGGAAGATATGTTTTTGTCACACTTTTCAATCAACATCAGTGATAAGTTTTTATATGCTCAAGTAGCACAACTAAAACAAAAATCCAATGAGTCAATACTTGAATATGTATTACAATATAAAACTATATTATAAAATATGACTATCCCCATGGTAGATAGAGAACTCCAAGACATATTCAATCAGAGTTTGTTACCATCATGACATGAAGCTATCATATTCAAAAAGTTTCCATCATTCATAGATCTTTGTCATATAGTGAAATAATAGGAAGTCAAGCTTCTCTCCATGGGAAAACTAAAGTACACAACTAGATCATTTTTAACTACTGAGAGTTATAATAAGCCTCTATACAAGGTGAAACCTAGTGAAAACAAGTATGATTCAAAAATGATAATTAATACAGCTTTAGATCCACCTCTTCACTTAGTTTTATCAGCTCCTCCAAGGAGATATTTTATGACTCTTTCTTAATCACCAGCATGGGTTGTACAACAACTTTTACAATGCAATGTCATATCTCTCCTTCCCATCAAAGAGGTTGATATGACTAGGCCTCTTCTAAGGAACTATGATGTTAATTCATTATGCAACTATCATAGGGCACTAAGCCATAGTACAAATAGATGCATTAGCTTATAATATAAGATATGAGATTTGATATAAGCTAATATCATTAATCGCAACACTCTTACAGAGGCTTATAGACCACAACAAATGGAAGAAAAAGCATTGAAAATATTTTTAGATTCATTTCCAAAGCATACAGCTAATGAGACAATAGTCACTTCAATTTTTCACTATACTTGTTTATCACATCCACTAGTAGCATTCTATCATACACATACAATAGACACACACCCTCTAAATAATATCATTGATGTGTATCATACCACAGTGTCATCTATACCTCTCATCACTTTATTAGAGTAGAAAATAGTTGATGATGACAAAGATTTCTATGCACTCTTTGTGTAATCCAACATTGATCATCATCTTATTCAAAGTGTCATGGTTGATAATGGGTCAAGGGTCAACATGTGTACTATCACACTTATACATCACTTGGGTTATTCAAAGTAAGACATTTCTTAGACAGATACATTTATTCATGGCTTTAGTGTCCATGTCCAAAGCTCCATCAAGGATATAGTACTACCATTATAGGTAAGGCCCACACATATGGTCACCAAATTCATAGTAGTACCTAGTGTAGGCACATTTGATATGTTATTTGGTAAGCTTTGGATATAACATCTTCAATCCATTCCATCCACCGTACACAAATGTCTAAAGTGTATACATGCTAATCATGTGGTTATAATTGAGCAACTTCTATATGAGTTTCCTTTACCTATTCCATAGCCCCTTATATAGTAGTCACCAATTATAGTTCCAAGCATTGATTTTGTTGATAAACCTCAAATGTCAATTGAGCCACTAGTGAAGGTGAGATATACTCCTACAGTAGTACCACATATGCATACTATTCCATAGAGACCTTTATTAGAGAGACCCCTACATTAGAGACATGTTGTGGATTATAGAGGGCCTCTCTCTCCACCATCACATAGATCAATGTTATAGCATAGAATATCCATACTATTTATAGTATCTTCTACCAAATGGGTTCCTAAATACACTAAAGTTCATAGGACAATTTAGTTAGCTTCACAGATTCATAGTCCTACTCCACAAGTAGTTTTAGTTACAAATCACTCAGTACATCCCATTATCATATCCTAAATACCTCATTGCATAGCATGTATGATCACTATCACTCTATTTGATATAGGACACCTTAATTATGAGTTTCTTGTGAGACTCATCAGTTAGTAATATCTCTCCTCTTACCTTGATCCTTGTATATAGTTTCATTTTCATGATTGCTTGTATATAGATTATATACTAAGAAAACACAAAAAAAATATAATATGTTAAAAATACAAAAACATTAAAATATTGATCAAAAAACACAAAATTTAAATTGTATACATTTCCATGTTTACGTTCTTTATACTTTCTAGGTATTACATATGTTAGTTATCTTAGTATAGTTGGTTTTACCTTACATACGTGCTTCACTTATTCTCCTTGAGTGTTCATAGATTATTATAAGACTCAAGTCCATCACATAGATCCAGAGTTGCTACTATCTACCCACTAGGGGCACATACATAGATACACTAATTTAGCATTGATATATTTGCCTATTAGGGGCATCCTATAAATAGCTTATACTTTACCAAGTTATATCATTATATACACTCATATTTTTATCGACTACTACTATTATAGACTGAAATTATGTACATATTTCCTCTTATATAGATTTGTACCACATGTTCATGCATATTTTCATTTCTAGATTTCTTAGTTTAGACATGATTATGTATCTTTGCTTCTACATCTATTTGAGGGCATTTGAATATGTCATTTTTATATTGCTCTACACCACTTCCTTTCATTGTGTGTATGTTATGGACATGTGCCCATGTCTTTGTGTGTGCCTTCTTGATTATGTATACAAACATTTGAACATGTCCTTACATATGGCTCTAATCCAACCTTCTTGTTGTTCACATATTTGAACATTTGACATGTCCTTATATGTATTACTTTCTCAAATTTAATGAGGTGTGCCCATATCCCTTGTATTATGTCCCCTTGGCCTACTTTGTGTGCATCATGTGTGTTGTATGTATGCATCATGGCCATGAAACTTGTCTCTTGCTTATTCCTTACACTTACTTTGAAATTCTATGAGTGTTCTCATGCATCTCTCCTTCCTCCTTAGGTGCCTTGATGGACTTCATGCCCCATCCCCCTACAAACTTATTTTTCATACACATGCTTATATATATATATATATATATATATATATATATATATATATATATATATATATATATTGATAACCTTATGAGTGTTATATCAAACATACATCATAAATTACCAACTTATGCTCATATTATCTTACATTCTAATGTCATGTATACACATTATATTGGATATCATATATGCTCAGTCTAACACACATCATGTAGATATCTTCTTTTAAGGACAATTATTGCACAAGTACAATAACTCCCCTCAAATGAGGGAGAATTCACAAGGGTTTATCATAGATATCATCCATTTGAGTGCATTTAGATTACAATTTTTAGCACACAAACATAAAATTATAGAGCTTAGAATTAGGAAAACATATTGGAAAATAGTCAGACATAGATCAAAGTTAGTTTAGCAAAAAAAATCATAAAGGACACTAGCATTGAAATTAGGACACTAACATAGTACCTACTCTCTAAGGAATCATGATACTATTTAGTATCCCCAAAAATAATAAAATCTATATTTTATAGAAGAACATAGTAGTTACAACCCATATTTTTGCATGTTCAATCATAAGTTATCATATTTGATTAGTTTATGCTCAATTTTGCACATAATAATACTAGGTTTACTCATATTAGGGGCATCATGCATGGCATGATCACTCACATTTTAGCTTTAGATACCCAAACACATATTACTACAACTCAATCCAAAAGCCATATGCATAGATATCAAAATTAGGGACATGTGTGTGATACATTATTTCCACGTGATCAGTTTTACACCATCTTATCCCAGATGGAACAGTAAAATCCATGTCATTATTTATAATGCATACTTCAAACAACATTTTCACCACGTTTCACACCATATTGATTCCTTATTCTATCTACAGTAGTTGGTTTTTTTTGCATAGTCCCTGACCTACATTCCTGAGTGCCCAAGAGGCCCCTTGGCCATTTTTCATTTTAGAGTTTCTAAATGGCCCTAAGGCCATCCTACATAGTTTTAGTTACATTAAATAGTTTTAGTAAAAAATGCACCTACTACACATGGGTAGGCAATGATGGATTTATAACCTATTTTAACTTATTAAACCACTTACATAAGAGGGCTACAAAATCCATCAATCCAAATCTAAGTTTTTCATAATGTGTGATCCACTGAGTAAGGGTGGGAAATGATGGAGACAAAACCAAATTGAGGTTTTGAGCCACCCACACATGGGGATTGAGCAATCTATCATCTTAGTCCAAGCT